>JAPDDN010000494.1:0-22500 GCA_027422405.1 Ptychobarbus kaznakovi
TAAAGTCCTATTACCTTTTATATTATTTACTGTGAGTAAACTTGTGCAGAAAACCATTAAAATTCGAATGCAAAATGTAAACTAGATATCAGAAAAAAATATGTAATTGTGAAATGATAAATGTTGGTTGCAATTACATTTTATGTTTTTTTCAGTGGCAGGAAAAAAGAAGAAAAATAGAATTGCAAGATATTAATTCATGTGAGATAAAAAAAAAAAATTCTTAATCACCTTTTTTACTACGTGACAGAAACATGCTTCCATATGTTCTTTACAGTGGATAAAATTTTCTTTAATTTTTTTATGAACGTGTTTCTCACTCTAAGAAAACATGGTTTTCTGGGGAACCCAAAATGATTCTTCTGTCTTCTCTCTGTGGAAATCTCCCATTATGTGTACGAGTGAAGGGAGCGTAGAACCAAAAATGATTCTTCTGTGTTCTCTCTGTGGAAATCTCTGTTATGTGTACGAGTGAAGGGAGCGCAGAACCCAAAATGATTCTTCTGTGTTCTCTCTGTGGAAATCTCTGTTATGTGTACGAGTGAAGGGAGCGCAGAACCCAAAATGATTCTTGTATGTTCTCTCTGTGGAAATCTCTGTTATGTGTACGAGTGAGGGGAGCACAGAACCCAAAATGATTCTTGTATGTTCTCTCTGTGGAAATCTCTGTTATGTGTACGAGTGAAGGGAGCGCGGAACCCAAAATGATTCTTGTATGTTCTCTCTGTGGAAATCTCTGTTATGTGTAAGAGTGAAGGGAGCGCAGAACCCAAAATGATTCTTCTGGTTCTCTCTGTGGAAATCTCTGTTATGTGTACGAGTGAAGGGAGCGCAGAACCCAAAATGATTTTCTGTGTTCTCTCTGTGGAAATCTCAGTTATGTGTACGAGTGAAGGGAGCGCAGAAACCCAAAATGATTCTTGTATGTTCTCTCTGTGGAAATCCTGTTATGTGTACGAGTGAAGGGAGCGCAGAACCCAAAATTATTCTTCTGTGTTCTCTCTGTGGAAATCTCTGTTATGTGTACGAGTGAAGGGAGCGCAGAACCCAAAATGAATCTTGTATGTTCTCTCTGTGGAAATCTCAGTTATGTGTACGAGTGAAGGGAGCGCAGAACCCAAAATGATTCTTGTATGTTCTCTCTGTGGAAATCTCTGTTATGTGTACGGGTGAAGGGAGCGCAGAACCCAAAAATGATTCTTCTGTGTTCTCCTGTGGAAATCTCCGTTATGTGTACGAGTGAAGGGAGCGCAGAACCCAAAATGATTCTTCTATGTCTCTCTGTGGAAATCTCTGTTTGTGTACGAGTGAAGAGCGTAGAACCCAAAAATATTCTCTGTTTCTCTCTTGGAAATCTCGTTATGTTACGATGAAGGGAGCGCAGACCCAAAATGATTCTTCTATGTTCTCTCTGTGGAAATCTCCTGTTACTGTTCGAGTGAAGGAGCGCAGAAACCAAAATGATTCTTGTAGTTCTCTCTGTGGAAACTCATTATGTGTACGAGTGAAGGGATGCAAACCAAAAGATTCTTGTATGTTCTCTCTGTGGAAATCTCTGTTATGTGTACGAGTGAAGGGAGCGCAGAACCCAAAATGTTCTTCTGTGTTCTCTCTGTGGAAATCTCTGTTATGTGTACGAGTGAAGGAGCGCAGAAACCCAAAATGATTCTTCTATGTTCTCTCTGTGGAAATCTCCATAGGTGTACGAGTGAAGGAGCGCAGAACCCAAAATGATTCTTCTGTGTTCTCTCTGTGGAAATCCCTGTTAGTGTACGAGTGAAGGGAGCGCAGAACCCAAAATGATTCTTCTGTGTTTCTCTTCTGTGGAAATCTCTGTTATGTGTACGAAAGGGAGCGCAGAACCCAAAATGATTCTTGTATGTTCTCTCTGTGGAAAATTCTCTGTTATGGTACGAGTGAAGGAGCGCAGAACCCAAAAATATTCTTCTGTGTTCTCTCTGTGGAAATCTCTGTTATGTGTACGAGTGAAGGGAGCGCAGAACCCAAAATGATTCTTGTATGTTCTCTCTGTGAAATCCCGTTATGTGTACGAGTGAAGGGAGCGCAGAACCCAAATGATTCTTCTGTGTTCTCTCTGTGAAATCTCTGTTATGTGTACGAGTGAAGGGAGCGCAGAACCCAAAATGATCTCTTCTGTGTTCTCTCTGTGGAAATCTCGTTAATGTGTACGAGTGAAGGGAGCCAGAACCCCAAATGATTCTTCTATGTTCTCTCTGTGGAAATCTCTGTTATGTGTACGAGTGAAGGGAGCGCAGAACCCAAAATGATTCTTCTGTGTTCTCTCTGTGGAAATCTCTGTTATGTGTACGAGTGAAGGGAGCGCAGAACCCAAAATGATTCTTCTGTGTTCTCTCTGTGGAAATCTCCGTATTGTACGAGTGAAGGGAGCGCAGAACCCAAAATGATTCTTGTATGTTCTCTCTGTGAAATCTCTGTTATGTGTACGAGTGAAGGGAGCGCAGAACCCAAAATGATTCTTGTGTTTCTCTCTGTGGAAATCTCCGTTATGTACGAGTGAAGACGCAGAACCCAAAAATTCTTATTGTTCTCTCTGTGGAAATCTCTGTTATGTTACAGTGAAGGGAGCGCAGAACCCAAAATGATTCTTGTATTCTCTCTGTGGAAATCTCTGTTATGTGTACGAGTGAAAGGGAGCGCAGAACCCAAATGATTCTTGTATGTTCTCTCTGTGGAAATCCCGTTATGTACGAGTGAAGGAGCGCAGAACCCAAAATGATTCTTGTATGTTCTCTCTGTGGAAATCCCTGTTATGTGTACGAGTGAAGGGAGCGTAGAACACAAAATGATTCTTCTGTTTCTCTCTGTGGAAATCCCTGTTATGTGTACGAGTGAAGGAGCGCAAACCCAAAATGATTCTTGTATGTTCTCTCTGTGAATCCCTTTTATGTGTACCGTGAAGGAGCGCAGAACCCAAAATGATTCTTGTATGTTCTCTCTGTGGAAATCTCTGTTATGTGTACGAGTGAAGGGAGCGTAGAACCCAAATGATTCTTCTGTGCTCTCTGTGAAATCTCTGTTATTGTGTACGAGTGAAGGAGCGCAGAACCCAAAATGATTCTTCATGTTCTCTCTGTGGAAATCCAGTTATGTACGAGTGAAGGGAGCGCAGAACCCAAAATGATTCTTGTTGTTCTCTCTGTGGAAATCTCTGTTATGTGTACGAGTGAAGGGAGCGCAGAACCCAAAATGATTCTTGTATGTTCTCTCTGTGGAAATCTCTGTTATGTGTACGAGTGAAGGGAGCGCAGAACCCAAAAGATTCTTGTATGTTCTCTCTGTGGAAATCTCTGTTAGTGTACGAGTGAAGGAGCGCAGAACCCAAAATGATTCTTGTATGTCTCTCTGTGGAAATCTCCGTTATGTGTACGAGTGAAGGAGCGCAGAACCCAAAATGATTCTTATGTTCTCTCTGTGGAAATCCCATTAATGTGTACGATGAAGGGAGCGCAGAACCCAAAATGATCTTGTATGTTCTCTCTGTGGAAATCTCTGTTATGTGTACGAGTGAAGGAGCGTAGAACCCAAATGATTCTTCTGTGTTCTCTCTGTGGAAATCTCTGTTATGTGTACGAGTGAAGTAGCAGAACCCAAATTATTCTTCTGTGTTCTCTCTGTGGAAATCTCAGTTATGTACGATGAAGGAGCGCAGAACCCAAAATGATTCTTCTGTGTTCTCTCTGTGGAAATCTCTGTTATGTGTACGAGTGAAGGGAGCGCAGAACCCAAAATGATTCTTCTGTGTTCTCTCTGTGGAAATCTCTGTTATGTGTACGAGTGAAGGGAGCTCAGAACCCAAAATGATTCTTTATGTTCTCTCTGTGGAAATCTCTGTTATGTGTACGAGTGAACGCAGAACCCAAAATGATTCTTCTGTGTTCTCTCTGTGGAAATCTCTGTTATGTGTACGAGTGAAGGGAGCGCAGAACCCAAAATGATTCTTCTGTTTCTCTCTGTGGAAATCTCTGTTATGTGTACGAGTGAAGGGAGCGCAGAACCCAAAATGATTCTTCTGTGTTCTCTCTGTGGAAATCTCTGTTATGTGTACGAGTGAAGGGAGCGCAGAACCCAAAATGATTCTTGTATGTTCTCTCTGTGGAAATCCCTGTTATGTGTACGAGTGAAGGGAGCGCAGAACCCAAAATGATTCTTCTGTGTTCTCTCTGTGGAAATCTCTGTTATGTGTACGAGTGAAGGGAGCGCAGAACCCAAAATGATTCTTGTATGTTCTCTCTGTGGAAATCTCTGTTATGTGTACATGTAAGGAGCGCAGAACCCAAAATGATTCTTCTGTCTTTTCTCTCTGTGGAAATCTCTGTTATGTGTACGAGTGAAGGGAGCAGAACCCAAAATTATTCTTCTGTTTCTCTCTGTGGAAATCTCAGTTATGTGTACGAGTGAAGGGAGCGCAGAACCAAAATGATTCTTCTGTGTTCTCTCTGTGGAAATCTCTGTTATGTGTACGAGTGAAGGGAGCGACAGAACCCAAAATGATTCTTGTATTTCTCTCTGTGGAAATCCTGTTATGTGTACGAGTGAAGGGAGCTCAGAACCCCAAAATGATTCTTGTATGTTCTCTCTGTGGAAATCTCTGTTATGTGTACGAGTGAAGGGAGCGCAGAACCCAAAATGATTCTTGTGTGTTCTCTCTGTGGAAATCTCTGTTATGTGTACGAGTGAAGGGAGCGCAGAACCCAAAATGATTCTGTATGTTCTCTCTGTGGAAATCTCTGTATGTGTACGAGTGAAGGGAGCGCAGAACCCAAAATGATTCTTCTGTGTTCTCTCTGTGGAAATCTCTGTTATGTGTACGAGTGAAGGAGCGCAGAACCCAAAATTATTCTTGTATGTTCTCTCTGTGGAAATCTCTGTTATGTGTACGAGTGAAGGAGCGCAGAACCCAAAATGATTCTTGTATGTTCTCTCTGTGGAAATCTCTGTATGTGTACGAGTGAAGGGAGCGCAGAACCCAAATGATTCTTCTGTGTTCTCTCTGTGAAATCCCTGTTATGTGTACGAGTGAGAGCGCAGAACCCAAAATGATTCTTGTATGTTCTCTCTGTGGAAATCTCGTTATGTGTACGAGTGAAGGGAGCGCGAACCCAAAATGATTCTTGTATGTTCTCTCTGTGGAAATCCTGTTATGTGTACGAGTGAAGGGAGCGCAGAACCCAAAATGATTCTTGTATGTTCTCTCTGTGGAAATCTCCGTTATGTGTACGAGTGAAGGGAGCGCAGAACCCAAATGATTCTTGTATGTTCTCTCTGTGGAAATCCCTGTTATTTGTACGAGTGAAGGGAGCGCAGAACCCAAAATGATTCTTGTATGTTCTCTCTGTGGAAATCTCTGTTATGTGTACGAGTGAAGGAGCGCGAAACCAAAATGATTCTTGTATTCTCTCTGTGGAAATCTCTGTTATGTGTACGAGTGAAGGAGCGCAGAACCCAAAATGATTCTGTATGTTCTCTCTGTGGAAATCTCCGTTATGTGTACGAGTGAAGGGAGCGCAGAACCCAAAATGATTCTTGTATGTTCTCTCTGTGGAAATCTCTGTTATGTGTACGAGTGAAGGGAGCGCAGAACCCAAAATGATTCTTGTATGTTCTCTCTGTGGAAATCTCTGTTATGTGTACGAGTGAAGGGAGCGCAGAACCCAAATGATTTTGTATGTTCTCTCTGTGGAAATCCCTGATTCGAGTGAAGGGAGCGCAGAACCCAAAATGATTCTTGTATGTTCTCTCTGTGGAAATCTCTGTTATGTGTACGAGTGAAGGGAGCGCAGAACCCAAAATTTCTTCTGTGTTCTCTCTGTGGATCTCTGTTACGTACGAGTGAAGGGAGCGCAGAACCCAAAATGATTCTTCTGTGTTCTCTCTGTGGAAATCTCTGTTACGTGTACGAGTGAAAGGAGCGCAGAACCCAAAATGATTCTTGTATGTTCTCTCTGTGGAAATCTCTGTTATGTGTACGAGTGAAGGGAGCGCAGAACCCAAAATGATTCTTCTGTGTTCTCTCTGTGGAAATCTCTGTTATGTGTACGAGTGAAGGGAGCGCAGAACCCAAAATGATTCTTCTGTGTTCTCTCTGTGGAAATCTCTGTTATGTGTACGAGTGAAGGGAGCGCAGAACCCAAAATGATTCTTGTATGTTCTCTCTGTGGAAATCTCTGTTATGTGTACGAGTCTCTGTGAAATCTCTGTTATGTGTACGAGTGAAGGGACAGAACCCAAAATGATTCTTGTATGTTCTCTCTGTGGAAATCTCCGTTATGTGTACGAGTGAAGGGAGCGCAGAACCCAAAATGATTCTTCTGTGTTCTCTCTGTGGAAATCTCTGTTATGTGTACGAGTGAAGGGAGCGCAGAACCCAAAATGATTCTTGTATGTTCTCTCTGTGGAAATCTCTGTTATGTGTACGAGTGAAGGGAGTGCAGAACCCAAAATGATTCTTGTATGTTCTCTCTGTGGAAATCTCTGTTATGTGTACGAGTGAAGGGAGCGCAGAACCCAAAATGATTCTTGTGTGTTCTCTCTGTGGAAATCTCTGTTATGTGTACGAGTGAAGGGAGCGCAGAACCCAAAATGATTCTTCTGTGTTCTCTCTGTGGAAATCTCTGTTATGTGTACGAGTGAAGGGAGCGCAGAACCCAAAATGATTCTTCTGTGTTCTCTCTGTGGAAATCTCTGTTATGTGTACGAGTGAAGGGAGCGCAGAACCCAAAATGATTCTTGTATGTTCTCTCTGTGGAAATCTCCGTTATGTGTACGAGTGAAGGGAGCGCAGACTGTACCCAGCAGAGTGAAGCTGTTCTCGATGAAGCCTGCGGTTTGCATCAGACGCTCTTCTTTCTCATCCATGGCCGACAGCGCCTCCTGTCTGAGCGCAGACCAGGCCCTGAACTCCTGCTCGCCGATAACCTTCAGAGAAGAACACAGCGCTCTTCAGCTGCTCACGACTCTTATACAACACTGGCCTCTTAAACTCTACCTTCTTGGCAAAGCACAGCGTCCGTAATCCACTCCTGGCGTACATGTCCAGGTCTCTTTGAGTTTTTACAGCGAGTCGCTTCGCCTCACTATCCACTCGTGTCATGCCTGTGAAAAACACAGCACGCATACATTCAAATCTGCCACGGTGACTGGATTTATCACAGGTCATGAGAATGCTGGAAACAATCCTTTGCTTTTTTCAGCTTACGCATGATTTCATTTGGATCATTACACTTTTATTATACTTTCATGTGGACTTTGCATGTTGACATCCACAATCAGCATTTTTTTTTTAAGTTTTCTATTTTTGTTCCTTAAATTTATACAAATAAAAATGAAAAACAATCAAATAAATATTGTTTAAATAAATACACACATTTTTAACATCTTTGGTTTTGTTCAATTAAAAACCTCTGTAGTTTGGGTTTGTTCCCCCCTCTGTGTTTCATGTGAACTAGTCCGACTGTATAAATGTGGTCCTGTTGTGTCAGTTTGGTTAGCACGTCTTTGTTTGTTTCTGTTGACCCTTCCTTTGATAGGCGTAATTATTTGATTTGATTATTTGTAAATATTTGGTTTGTTTTCCTGTCCAACTGGGAACCTATTTTTGGACTTATTAAAATAATTTGTTTTTTGGAAATTGTTTTTTCATGCCTCATTGCCTTTTGGCTCGATCCCTCACAATTCGTTTATTTTTTTAAATAAATGTTTAAAAACTGCTAAGAAACGTATACTTTTATTTAACAAGGACAAATTCAATTAATAATAAAGACATTTCTAATATTCAAAAATATTTCTATTTCAAATCAATGCTGTTATTTTGACATTTCTATTCATCTGTGATTCTTGTAAAATAAAATGTATCACATATTCCACACAAAATATTACTGTTTTTACATTGATAATAATCAGAAATGTTTCTTGAGCAGCAAATCAGGATGATTTCTGAAGATCATGAAGACTGGAGTAACGATGCTGAAAATACAGCTTTGAAATGACATACAACAGTTATTTTACATTCTAATAATATTCCAGTATTTTTGATTATATAAACGCAGCTTTCTGACCCCAATCCTTTGATTGATGTTTGTGACGCTCACCTGAGAAAGCCCTGTCCAGTCTCTCCATGACGGCCGAATCGGCTCCTTTGGTGTACATGATGATTTCACTGGTGTGTGGATGTCGTACAATGATGGACATCCTCCTCCTCGTGGAGTCGAAGGTCAGGACGTCCAGCACCTCGAACCTCAGCAGCGCGTCGTCGGGCAGCTTGACCGTCACATGATGAGGGGTGCGCTCCAGCATGGAGAACCCATAAGCCTTTGCTGCGTGAATGAGAGCGGCCTCGTCTGGACTGTGTGCCTCGTAACACACCTCCTCCGACCCAGACACCTTCTGCCCCGCGGCGTCTGAGACCTCGGAGCTGTGAAGCTCGTCTTCATCGATGGAGAAAGCATCTGCGAGTGTCTCCTCTTCTCTCTTGAAGAACTCCGTGGAGGTGAAAAGTTGTCCCAGAGAAGACTTTCTAAACCACGTATGAAAGGAACCTCCTGAGAATGAGTTACGCTGCCCTTTGACCTGGAAAAATAGACATTTATTTGCATTTCAATTTAGCTTTTAGCGTTCACTTATGTCCAAAACGAATTATCAAGACTGTTTCATAAAGGCTTCGTTTTGACGGTCTGTTCAAATGATGTATATATTATATATGATGTATATACAAATATATTATAAAACATTTTTATCTGACCCTCTAACTCTAGCACTCTATTCTAATTCTATTCTTTAAAAAAAGACTTGAACTCTATTCATTTACTAACTGCTTGTTTAAAAAATCTAACACTTCTCTATTTTTTGTATTCTTTTTATTTATTATACAATTAACAAAAGCAAAAAAATGCCTCTAGCACTGACTGGCTCTATTCTATCTGTTTTCTTTTATTTATTATATTAAATGTAATATTATAAGTATGCTGTGTTATGCTAACAGACTTGCTAAAGCACTTGCGTGTCATTAGTCTTTTGTTGATTCGGATCGCTTCCATTGTCGCTTTGGATACAAGTGTGCTTAATGACGAAATGTAAATAACATTACGTCACTAGAGCATTGCATTGTGGGATACAGTGTCCAGTGCAATGGGATCTGTGGTGTATTGCACTTTATGACAGATACACTTGGTATTTAATTCAGTGCTCAGCATGCATGCTACAGAAATAGTGTGCATGCTTTTTGAACACAGCCTAAGTCTTTCTTAACACTGCATCAAATCAATCTAACCTACAAGACATTTACATTTTACTAAACATTTCTATTTCAAAGAAATGCTGTTCCTTAAAAGTGTAGCATGATAATAATTGAAGCTTATTAAGAAGAATAAATGTTTCTTGAGCAGCAAATATTCATATTAGAATGATTTCTGAAGGATCTCGTGATTTGGAAAAAGTATTCAAAGTTACTTTCATATTGTGAAATATTATTAAAACAATGTTTTTAATGTATTTTTACTTTTAGCATACCTGGCAAACATCTTACTGACCCAAACTTTTGTACAGTAGTGCACATATTAGTTATTTATAACATCACAAATAGTCCACTTTCTGTAAATATAACGGTAGAAGTTGCAATTCATTATTTTATATGGATTTTTTGTATTAAATAATTGGTAAAAACTCAATTCTGAAATTAATTTGTTATGTGTTAATTATGAAAAACCTGAAATATTGCAAATATTGAAACGGAGCCCATGTTCCTGCATAACGCTCTAAAATACACTAATAATCTGCAACACAAAATTGACTTTAAATTCTAATAATATTTCACAATATTACAGTTTTGACTATTTAAAAAAATATTTTTACTAACCCCAAACTTTGAAACGGTAGTGTATGTATCAGTTAATAATCCACTTTTGATAAATATAGCTGTATATAATAGCATTGTATGGATTTTATTTTTATGTAATTGGTAAAAGCCCAATTCTGAAATGACTCTGTTAGATCAGATTTTCTTGTGTTCGGTCAATTATAATAAACCTGAAATATTGCAAATATTGAAACGGAGCCCATGCTTTAAAACACACTAATAGTGGAGTTCTTCAGGTACACTCTTAAGTGGTGATGGACCCAGGGTGATACAATCATGCTCCATTGGTAATCAACTTAATTAATGTGACCCGATGTCTTTGAACGTCTCAGTGCTACAGGCCAAATATAATTTCTACGCTGGACACAGTGCTTCGCTCGGGGTCCTCGAGTGCAATTTGGGAAATTAGTGAAGGATACTCAGCTTCACTAAACTTCTCTCTCACACTCGACTCATTACAGACGCATGTGGGGCGGACTCGGGGGACGACGGATGAAAAATAGAATTGCCTGCGCCAAATAAGTGCTTGCTGGAGAATTCAAATGCAGTAATTATAAAACACACCACCGGGTGCGAAGCACGAGCTGAAGAAGAATTAGTCTTAGGGGCAGTGGTAAAATATCTCGGGGCAATGAGGTACTCGGTGTGCAAGAGGCATAATTTACATGGTGGCCTGTTATGGTTATTGTTTTGGCTGTTTTTGAGCATGTCCCCGACCCTCTCGGCTCCAGCGAGGCCAGCGTTCGCTCTCACCCTCTGTCTTTGGGCCGTCGCGGAGGAAACCAGCACTGTGTTGCAGATGGCCAAAGCCAGAAAAAAGTCCAGGTAGGGCCCGGTCTGGGTGCCCGCCATCTGATGCTCCGCCTCCAGCATCAGCTTCCTGTCTGGAACCACCACCGTTTCCTGTTGGAGGAAATACGGCTGTGATTACATCATGCACAACAAGACTATGCGCTTTGTTTCCATAGGTGGAAAATCACAGGACAACAAAAGACACGACGTCACGGGAAGAGGCAGCGGGGCGCGAGACGATCTGTACAGTATCAGTAGCCCATGTTTAATGCACCCCGGCGGCCCCATATGTCCACAGATCCAAACACAGCGGATCCGAGCCAGCATCGCTGTGCTCATAACTGACACCACACTGCTCGGCCATCTGCGGGGCAGACCGTGAGCACGCAGGAGAAGGGGTCAGGGGCGAGACGTCATGAATGACACATTGAGGCTTCATTCGAATGATTTAATGTGCTGTCGTTTATAATATTTGATTACTTTATGGGTTGGGCATCTGAGAGGGTGGATAAATGCAAAACAAGCTTCCCTACTGAATTGCAGTTACACTGCAAAAATGATATTTTCTGTTTTATTTTTGTTTAAACATTCTTAAATCACGATATTAAGTCTTAAGATACCCCCAGTTTCACAGACAAGGCTTAAGACGAGTCAGATGTAATTCTGAGCCGTTTCAACTGAAATAAACGTGCACTGACTGATCTTAAAACATTTCAGTGCCTTTGTTTGCTTTCAAGATGCACACCAGTATTTTTTTTCTAATGCATGTTAATAAATTACTTAAATGTCCTAATTGAACTATGGCCTAATCCTGGCTTAGTCTAAGCCCTGTCTGTGAAACCGGGCCTAAGTCTAAAAGCTTAAGATAAGATATTAAGATTTTTGTTTTTTTTGTTTTCGCATAAATCAAAAACAAATATCTGGGGTAAGAAAAATAAACTTAATTCAAAGGGAAAACATGATTATTTCCCTCATCCCATTGGTAGATATTTTGTCTTGTTTTAATCATAAACTACCAATTTTTTTCAGGAAACAACACTTAAAGACACAGTTCACCAAAACTTCTGTCATCATTTACTAATCCTCGTGTCGTTCCAAACCTGTACCTTCTTTATTCTGTTAAACACAAAAGAAGATTTTTGAAGAAACAGTTGGCGGTAGCCAGTGACTTCTATAGTATGGAAAAAAAATATTATGGAAGTCAATGGCTACCGCCAACTATTTGGTTACCAACATTACATTTAACAGATAAAATACATTCATAATGGTTTGGAACAACATTTAATTATGTAAATGAGACATCCCTTTAATATCTGAAGTCATTTTGCTTCTCAAGTAAGTTAATCTTGATTTACGAATGTTTAGATATCTGTAATGGAAAACAAGACAAAAATAATAAAATAATTTTCAAAATATCCAGTTAATCTTGCAACCCAGGCTCACTGAAAATACGCGACTCTGCCTATATTTCTCAAACCTGATATACGTTGTTCTGGGCATCACTATTTTAGGTGACACGACCACAGGAGGCGCTATAAGCAATATGGTTTTTTTCTCCATTGCAGATGAATTAAACAGACCAGTGCCTGTGGGTACAATTTTGCAAAATTATGTTTGTTGCTTGTAGCACAGCAGTTTGGAAGTGAAATGTCTGGCACTAAAAGTGTGTTAAATTTAGTCTAAAAGTGACAGTTCACCCAAAAATATATTTCTGTTACCATTTGCTCACCCTCAAGTTTTTCCAAACCTGTGTGAGTTAATATCTTCTGTTTAACACAGAATAAGATCTTTTGGACAATGTTATTACCCAAAAGGTTGACTTCCATATTATTTTTTCCCCTAGTATGGAAGTCAATGGCTACCGTCAACTGTTTGGTTACTAACATTCTTCCAAACATCGTTGCTTGTGTTATATTGGTTAATGCAAATATCACAGTAGTTCATAAATTCAGTCTCCGCTGTATCAGGTGCGCTAACGAGCAAGTTTACTCAATTAGAAAAGCCACACTGGCTACAGTACGTACTACAAACATCAAAATGTAATTGTTTACAAATCATGCATTATGGTAAAAGTGTTTTGAGGTCATAACATACTATTGTGCAAGGAACTGTGTCAAATATGTAATCGATAATCATAATTAGTGTGAACAGTTATTGGTG
Organism: Ptychobarbus kaznakovi; assembly: GCA_027422405.1. Classification (NCBI taxonomy): domain Eukaryota; kingdom Metazoa; phylum Chordata; class Actinopteri; order Cypriniformes; family Cyprinidae; genus Ptychobarbus; species Ptychobarbus kaznakovi. The sequence continues at coordinate 12,845 of JAPDDN010000494.1, forward strand.
TTTTACTGCCTCCAGTGTTCATTTCAGCTGGAAACTGCAGGGAATTGGATGCATAGGTGCATTTTTGTATTTTTTGGAGTCTGCAAAAATATAGGTTGAGTCACATTTTTCTTTAAAAATAAATCACCCTGAGTTCCCAAGCTTCACCCCGAACACACAGATACCAGCGTCTTCTGATCTATGATCTCACCAGAGGACTGCTGAAGGCCATGTCACTTTGGGCTCCCGCTGCCACGTTTGATCTGCGCCGGTTGGCAGCTGTGACTTGAGTGTTGTTCCCCTGTGTGGATGTGCTGTGATTCTTCCAGAGGGAAGAGTGGAGGAAGCTTTGTCTGCTGGTAGATAGTGACCTCCTCCTCTTCATTTGCTCCACTGACGACCGCCAAACGAGCAGCTGAGGAACGCCAGAAATAACACCATCCTTATTATTCCTTCAGCTGATTATACCAATTTACAGCAAACTAAAGATTAACCAAAATAAATGAAGTTTTTATTAAACATTTGGGACGAGATTTACTAAATGGGGCGAATTGGCGTTAGAGCGTAAAAAGGAGGGAACATTTATGCATGTGATTTACTAACAATACGCACATTAAAGAAGACATATGCATGCAGTCAGATCATTTCCATAATGACCAGCGTATTATACAGAGAGCAGAGCATATTATCGCCTGCTTTTACTGCCTTTGGGGGGTTAAATAATGACGTTAATACCAGTAGTTAGACAAGTGCAAACGTTAGTAAATCGTGTTGTGGGATTTATTTTAAAATGCCCCTATTATGGGTAATAAAAGGTTCATATTGTGGTTTTGGGAGTCCACAAACAACAGGTTGACATGCATGCGGGGGCAAAAAACAACTCGTTTCAGTGATTCAGAGTCGAGTCTTTATCTTGAGAGACAATGACTTTATACATCAATGCACTTTCAGATTTAACACTATGCAGGATTTCATTAGAGCTGTTACACGCTGCATGAAAGCTCATTTTAAAAATACATAATAGGGGCACTTTATTTACTCTCCTCCCATCATTTTTGCATCTGAAAGGGAAACTCCTACAGATGCGTATCCAATAAGGTCAGGTGCAAAAATACCTGTGTCCTCGCCTTTTCAGCGCTAATTCTTCACTGCGCGTCTTTAGTTTTTAAGCTGTTAGTAAAACTAGCCCTTGAATTCAAAATTATTTAAAATCAACATTTTCAAAAAAAAATTACATTTTGGCTTCAAAAAGCAGAATTGTAGGAAAGCAAAATAGAAGAGATGAATATTGCAGAACAAATGTAAAATATTCAAAAGCTTATATAATAATAAGATAAGCTTTCGAAACGCACCGTTCTCCTCGTGACAGTATTCAGTCCCCATGACGGTGCAGCGCCTGAACACCATCTTGTTTTCTGTGAGCGTCCCTGTCTTATCCGAGAAGACGTACTGGATCTGTCCCAAGTCCTCAGTGATGTTCAAAGCACGACACTGGACCCGACTGTCCCGCTCCTCGTCGTACAGTTCCACGTCCTGAGTGATGAAGAAGATCTGCCCCATCTTCACCAGCTCAATGGACAGGTACAATGAGATAGGGATCATCACCTGGAGAGAAAGTCCTGGAAGTATTAGTTTTAGGAGCAGGGGCGAACTTAACCAATAGGCGAGGTAACAATGCGCAAAAACCATGTGCTAACAACAAAAACATTTCATAATGTGCAAAAAAAAAAAACGTGCTAACAACAAAAACATTTCATAATGTGCAAAAAAAAATGTGCTAACAACAAAGAAAATTTTGTAATGCGCTAACATGATTTTGTGCAAAAAATTCGGAACGTTTTATAATAAATAAATACATAAATAAAAACATTACTACAATAACTTGAATATCAAAATTCTGAAATTATATGATTTATATATTTAAATAAAATTATATGATTTTTTGTCATTTTATGCAGTCAAAATGCTCAAGGTCTCTGAGGCGGGACAGGCCAAAAATCAACATTTAAAGGGATATTTCACCCAAAAATGAAAACTCTGTCATCATTTATTCACCCTCAGTTTGTTCCAAACCTGTATGAATTATTTTTTTCTGCTGAACACATATTGTTAGTAATGTGTAAGAATGTAGGTAACCAAACAGGTGTTGGTACCCATTGACTTCCACAGTAAAGAAAAATAAATAAATAGTGAAACTCAATGGCTTTGGACAATTATACCTACAATATTAAAAATATCTTCTTTGTTGAACATCTTAAGGGTGAGTAAGTGATGGTTTAATTTTTGAGTGAATTACCCCTTTAGGCTAAATGGAGACATGAAGTTTAAAACTAGTTATATTGTACGCTATAATACATTTATGTCACCGTACTCTTTTGCTGAAACGTGGCCATTATTTTCACTTAAATGTGCTTAACACATGCCCTGCGAGTGATGGAGTGTGTACCTGTAGTAAGATGATCATGGTGAAGAACATGTAAAATCCCGCTAGGACTGAAGGAGTGTAATTGCCATTACTGTCAGGGACGATGTATGAGGGCATGCTGGGGAAAGTTTCCAACCAGATCGCATGGCCTGTGAGAAAGAGACATTCATTAATGACAGTACTGCATTTCAATATAGATATTGCAATAAAGCATCATTGAACTTGAAGCAGAGAGAAAAAGAGAGCGAGATTAATCACAGCTTTCATGAGAGACTGGCATGTGAGGGAGCTATTCTGAGCGTCTAGTGTCCTTCTTTGACTCACGCCTTACAGAAGGAAAAGAGAGCGTGAGGATTGTGTGAGGTCGTAACAGCACTTTGTTCTTCATCGCTGTAGACTGAAGAACAGACGCCGAGTTCAGCATCAGAGTGTCGTTTTGTATGTTCATGTAATCATTCCTCAAGTCTTCAGCGTCACACGATTTCAGAAACCGCTTAATATTGCTTTTGTGGAAACTGATACTATTGTTCAGGATTTTTTGTTAAATGTGACTCTGGACCACAAAACCAGTCATAAGGGTCAATTTTACAACATTGAGATTTATGCATCATCTGAAAGCTGAATAAATCATATTTCCATTGATGTGTGGTTTGTTATGATCGGACAATATTTGAAAATCTGGAATCTGAGGATGCAAAAAAATCTAAATATTGAGAAAATCATCTTTAAAGTTGTTCAAATTAAGTTCTTAGCAATGCATATTACTAATCAAAATTAAGTTTTGATATATTTATGGTTGTAAATTGACAAAATATCTTCATGGAACATGATCTTAATATCTAATGATTTTTGTCATAAAATAAAAATGTATAATTTTGACCCATACAATGTATTGTTGGCTATTGCTACAAATATACCTGTGCTGCTTATGACTGCTTTTGTGCTCCAGGGTCACATATAGTAAGTCCAAAACAGAATTTATTGGAAATATAAATCTTTTGTATCATTATACATGTATTTCTGTCACTTTTAGATCAACTTAATGTATCCTTGCTGATTAAAAATATAGAAATGTTTAGGTTTTTAGGACATTAACATGCAATTTTAATGCATAACCTAATCGTTTATGGCTTATATCAAAGTACCATGGTGTGCTAGTACTACAGTACTTTTTAAGGGATATCACTACAGTATAGTGCTCTCAGGAAAAAAGCACAAAAGTTGTCACTGTGGCGGTACCCTTTCAGAACATACAAATATGATCCATTTAGGTACTAATATTTACCTTTAAAGGGATAGTTCATCCAAAAATGAAAATTCTGTCATCGTTTGCTCACCCAAATGTCTTACTTCTGTTTAACACAAAAGAAGATATTTTGAATAATGTTGTTGACCAAACAACTGACGGCAGCCATTGACTTCCATTGTATTTGTATCCATACTATGGAAGTCAATGGCTACCGTCAACTGTCTGGTCGCCAGCATTCTTCAAAATATCTTATTTTGTGTTCAGAAGAAGAAAGAAACTCGCGCAGGTTTGGAACGACATGACGATGAGCAAATGATGATACAATTTTCATTTTCAGGTGAACTGGCCCTTTAAGATATTAATATGCACCCTTTAGGGATAAATAAGGTACAATAGTGTACATTTTGAAAGGTGCCTATGTTTCAAATGATGAATTACTTTGATAAAAACGGTAATAATATTTAAATAATGTGCATCTCCAGAAAACAGTGACATGCATGTAATGTAGTATATGTAGTGTATTTTAGTGCATCCCATCACGTGAGCACACAGTACCGTGGAGTGTTAACTGTGGTACCTGCGTACACCACCCCTGCGTAATCAGAGTGTGAGTTTGCAGCTTGTGTGTTAAAGTAATGCACTTAGTGCTCAGCGTGTAGTGTGTCTTGAATTATCGAGGGGGTTGTTCCCCGTACTGTACCCAGGGCTCCGATGAGACACATGAAAAACAGAAGAACCACGCAGAAGAGAACATCCGTATTCATCTTCCTCTCCATCTTGCTGCGTTTGTACCTGGGCCCGCTGTTGTTTAACATGGATTTGGTCTCGTGTCCTGCAATGAATAAACCATGGCGTAAAAACAAGAACATTTGTAAAATAGCAAAGTCCATTTAAGCCATGCCATGTGTATAATTTATCAAGAGAGAAACATTAGGCAACAGAAGACCTCTGTGTGCGATATAATGCACCTATAATCATCCAAGCCGTCGTATGATCGAGTTATAGACAGCTTCATTGATTATAATGGGAGCCGGTGGAAATGTGATGTTAAAGAGTCTGGCGGTACAGTATAGCACGGGCTTAATGCATTATTAGATATTATAGTCACAGTATATTAGGCTCTATCGTTACAAATGAGGATCAGGGATGATGAATGAAAATGCACATTGTGAGTTATAAAAACTAAACCGCTTGCAGATGAGATATGGGGCAACTGAAGAAAGAAATTAAGAAAGTCAAATAAAATGTAGAATTTGAGGTTGGTAAGATTTTTAAATGTTATTGAAAAAAGTGTCTTATGCGCACCTAGCCTGCATTGATTGATTGATTAAACTTATGTTGACTATTTAAATACTGTAATATTGTGACATATTATTATAATTTAAACAAACTGTTTTCTATTTTAATATAATGTAAAATGTAATTTATTTCTGTGATAAAAGCTGTATTTTCAGCATCATTACTCCAGTCTTCAGGGTCACATGATCTTCAGAAATCACTTAATATTATTATTATTATTATTATAATTTTTTGTGGAAACTGGTATTTTTTCAGGATTCTTTGACAATGGAAAGTTCAAAACAGAATTTATTGGAAATATAAATCTTATTTAACATTATAAATGTATTTTCTGTCACTTTTAGGTCAACTTAATAAAATTATAGAACTTTATTTTACTATTAAGGTTTTTAGGAACATTTTTAGGACATTTACATGTAATTTTAACGCATAACCTAATCGTTTAGCACAATGGCTTATATCAAAATCCATTAATACTTTTTAAGGGATATTACTATAGTACACTAGCAAAAAAGTTGTCACTGTAGCAGTACACTTTCAAAACGAACCATTTAGCAGCTAATATGTACGTTTTGGATAATAATATGTACTTTTAAAGTGATAGTTCATCCAAAAATGAAAATGCTGTCATCATTTGCTCACTCAAAAAGGTTTCCAAACCTGCATGAATTTATTTCTTCTGTTGAACACAAGATAAGATATTTTGAAGAATGTTGTTGACCAAACAACTGACGGCAGCCATTGACTTCCATTGTATTTTTGTCCATACTGTGGAAGTCAATGGCTACCGTCAACTGTCTGGTCACAGGCATTCTTCAAAATATCTTCTTTTGTGTTCAACAGAAGAAAGAAACTCGCGCAGGTTTGGAACGACATGACGATGAGCAAATGATGACAGCATTTTCATTTTCAGGTGAACTGGCCCTTTAAGATATTAATATGCACCCTTTAGGGATAAATAAGATACAAAGGTGTACATTTTGAAAAGTGCCTTAAGTATAATGTTTCAAATGATTAATTCCTTTAATAAAAACAATAATTATATTTAAATTATGTGCATCTCTGCAAAATAAGACATGCATGTAATGTAGTATATGCTGTGTATTTTAGTGCATCCCATCATGTGAGCACACAGTACTGTGGAGTGTTAACTGTGGTACCTGCGTACACCACTATCCCAGCTGCATCATCAGTATTTCTCATCATGCAGCCGCGCAACAGAAGACTGTCGATGTCGAAGCCCGTTCTCGTCTTATCAGGCCTCTCCCTGTGACATCAAACACAGCATCTTCCTTAGTCACCAAACTAATTACCTCCGTGCGTGCCACGTGAGGAACGTCTTTGAATGAGGAGCAGGATAAGAGCTTTATAATGCTTGGGAACATCAGAATCATCTCTCAGCGTGATAACCCAGTTAATATGGCTGCGACAGGACAAAAAAACGGGCCAGATCTGTTCTCCAATCTACTTCATGCCCTGGATGTGTGGGGAAACTGTGCAGATTTAAAGGAATAGTTCACCCTAAAAATAAACACTGGCTGAAAATTGATTCACCCTCAGATCATCCGAGATGTAGATGAGTTTGTTTCTTCATCAGATTTGGAGAAATGTAGCACTGCATCAGTGTCTCAGCAATGGGTGCTCTGGAGTGAATGGGTGCCGTCAGAATGAGAGTCTGATAAAAACATCACAATAATCCACACCACTCCAGTCCATCAGTTAACGTATTGAGAAGACAAAAGCTGAAACAAATCCAGCATTACATATTTTAACTTTAAACTGTCGCTTCCAGCCAAAATCCGAGTCCATAATCTATAATAACTCTTCCTCCAGTGAAAAAGAGCATCTCCTGTTCTCTCTCACACCAAAAATCTAGCTAAATATTTGTTTAGAGCTGTTTTGGACCTTTTTGGCTTGTAAACGGTGCTTGATCTGTGCAGATTTCTCTCCTGATTCAGACCAGAAATTTGTTTCACTTGGAAGAAGCATTATGGACTTTATTTTGTTTTATTTTATTCTTTTTATATAAAAGAAATTATAATTACATTTAATTATTTTTTTTTATTTTATTTTATTTCTTTATTTATATTTTTTTATTTATATTTTATTATGTTTTTTTAGCAACAGTTTGAAATTAAAGGAATAGTTCACCCAAAAATGAAAATGCTGTCATCATTTAATCACCATAAAGTTGTTCCAAACCTGTATGAGTTTCTTTCTTCTGTTGAACACAAAACAAGATAATGCTGGTAACCAAAGAGTTGACGGTAGCCATTGACTTCCATAGTATTATTTGCCATGCTACTGTATGTAAGTCAATGGCTACCATCAACTGTTTAGTTATCCACATTCTTTAAAATATCTTTCTTTCTTTTTTTAAGTTCAACAGAAGGAAAATACTCATACTGGTTTATAACGACATGAGGATGAGTAAATTATGACAGATTTTAGATTTTTGAGCAAACTGTGGCTTTAAAAATGACTTATGATGGAATTGTTTCTTACAAACACACATCTTTTCACTTCTCCAGACGTTAACTGATGGACTGGAGTGGTGTGGATTATTGTGATGTTGTTATCAGACTCTCATTCTGACGGCACCCATTCACTGCAGAGCATCTGATTCATTTCCAGCAGATTTTAATTTTTTGGTGAACTGTTCCTTTAACCCGCTGATGCTGGTGTTTACTACTAAAACCCATTTGTAAGCATTTAGGTAGATGCTACATCCATGACCTTTGCCCATTATTTTTGAGGAATGTCCTGTTTATTATTTATAACAACATAAATTCAACATGGCTGATGAAAGTGCTCATGCATCATCCTCTGAAATATTTACCATGACTTTCTGTCACAGTGGACAGATTGTACCTCTCAGAAGAAAACTGGTAATGGTTATCTACTTGTTTTTAAGTAAAGAAGAAGCATGGTGTAATGCATCAGAGGGTTTAAGCATCCCTGGTTAGCGAATGACAAATGCGAAGGCCAAACAAATGCTGTTCATTGTTGTGGATCTGACAAAAGATGGAGTCGTGATGTAGTTAATCGTGCATGAAATTGAATGATTTGAGTCCAATTGATTTCAGGTACTCACACGTAACCTTTGAACAGGTTGAGGTTGTTGTTGGGGTTTTCACACACTACAGTGCTGTCAAATGCTTGAGGCTGAAATGGTTCACCCTGAAAGACAAGAAAAACACAAGAGGATGTTTTTTCCTCATTTTTCAAATAATCCAGTGATTAGAGCTGACTAACGAGGGCTGCTGCTGACGGGGAAACGACACGCAGTCATTAACACATGAGCCAAATACACATCAACGAGTCATGTACATGTAGTGTGTGTCTCTCAGTGTTTGGTCGTTGTATCTATTACACAATCACACTTGGCTATCTTTTACACAATCATGGAGTTATGCTTTATGAACTTATGAGTCAGTAGATATGCATAAGGAAACTTCAGTCAAAAGCTAATGTATAAAAACCTTATTTAAAAACATTATAATACTACTTTTCTAAAGTTTGGGGTCAGTAAGCTGTTTTTATTTTATAAATTAATACTTTTATTCTGCATTAATCTATTCAGGATTCATTGATTCAACTGAAGGCAAAGACATTTATAATGTTACAAAAGATTTCAAATAAATCAAATTAAATCTATTCGTCAGTGAATCTTGTATCATAATTTTCAACATTGATAATAATCAGAAATATTTATTGAGATGCAAATAATTATATAAGAATGATTTCTGAAGATCATGTGACACTGATCACAGCAATAACATATATTCAAAACATATTGACATACAGTTAAAATATATTAATATATTAAAATAGAACGTTTATTTTAAAGGGTAAAACTACTGCACAGTGGTAGTGTTTTAATGTATTTTTGATTTAATAAATGCAAACTCTGAGAACATGAGGCTTTCAAAATAAAATAAAAATTGTTTAAATAAATAAATTGTCACTGAGCCCAAACTTTTGGCAGTGTATATAAAACAAGTTATTCAATATAGTATTTTTATTTTTATTTTTGTTTTGACAGAGGCAGATCTATAGTTTACTGTACACCATAACAGTGTACAGTATAACTTATAAAACAATATATTCTTTTAATAATGGTCTTGGGAGAATTCAACTAAAATCTGACTTTTTAACACAAACATTTCTCTTCCAAATATTTTTGATCAATTTCTTTAATCTTGTCAAATCTTTGATATCTTGAGCACTATGCGAGATATTTTTTTTAGATTATCGGTATCTTTTTGAGAAAATAAAATTTGAGCAGCACAAGACCTGAGATCTTATTTGTGTTTTTAATAACATTTTATTTTTCATTTTGAACATAATGTATATAAAACAGGGTTCTGGGACCCATGACTTCAAAATATTGTACTTTTATTTAAATTAAATGGCTTGAATTATCTAAAAAAATATATATATTTAAATGCATTTATTAAAATATATGTTTAAATATATAATATATAAAATGTATTTTTAAAACTTTTAGGGCTATTAGTGCTGTCAAAAGATTAATCGCATCCAAAATAAAAGTTTTTGTTTACATAATATATGTGTGTGTACTTTTATTATGTATATATATAAAATACACGCACACACATGCATGTATATATATATATTTTTGTATTATATTTTGCATATTTATATATAACATAAAATATAGGAATATAAATGTATAAACAT
>JAPDDN010000494.1:27500-37500 GCA_027422405.1 Ptychobarbus kaznakovi
CAACACTTCTGGACAAAATAATCCATTAAACGCTTCCTTCAGTTTTGGACATATTTCTCTCCTGATTCAGACGAGGTAACTTTTTAACTGGAGAAAGCAAAATTACAATTTACACAATGGCATTTTGATACAATTTGAAGTTAAACAATTCTTAATGATGGATTTATTTATTACAAAGTTTTTGCGTCTGAAATGGAGTGATGTGGATTATTGTGATGTTTTTATCAGACTCTCATTCTGACGGCACCCATTCACTGCAGAGATCCAATTGCTGAGCACAGTGATGCAGTGCTACAATTCTCCAAATCTGATGAAGAAACAAACTCATCCTAATCTTGGATGGCCCGAGTGTGAGGGTCAATTTCCAATTTTTGGTCAATTCTATTCTTTAATAGTCCCCATAAAGTTGTTGCATGTTGGTGAAATATGTTATTTTGTGATTTTTCTAATTTGTCATTGTCATTTTGTAAAATTACTATAAAACTTTTTACAAAAAAATATTTACAACTTGTCAGCAACACAACCAAAGAGATATGTATTATACTGTCAATCAGCTTTTTTATATATAAAAAAAATGTTTCCCCTTATAATTAAAAAGTATTTGTGTCTGAAGACACTGCAGTTATTAGTACAGTGAAAGCTTAAGTAAAGATTTTTTTTAATATAAATAAATAATAATTATAATTTTTATTTGGGTGTTTTTCCCCCCACCATAAAACACAAGCAGTGTTATTAAATAATAAATTCTGGCGCACATTCATGAAAACGCAGAGCGATCACTCAAAGTCAAGTTCAGTTCAGTCAGTCGAGTTCAATTTTAATTGGCTTAATTATAAAAAAATATTTTATATTAGGATTTGAAACCAGACCCTATGCATACCACACAATGGCAACTCACAGTCTTAGGAAAAAGAGCCAGAATTGTCATTACTGACCCCTTAAAAATATATATAATAATAGGTGTATGATGCATATTATAAGGGGTTTGAACAAACCAAAAACTCTAGTGTTACACATCATTAAATAATCCATCTCATATCTAGACAGCAACATCCGAGCAAGCACCCAGAACACTTAGCATCATGGCAGTGAGTTTTGATTGAGTGAGCACAACTCTTCAGAAAGTCTAGAAGTCCTGTTTACTAAATGAACACGAGGACTAGCTACTTATTTGCATGAATATTTGCACAGCAGGAAAATACTCAGTAGAAGTGAATTAAACAGCCAAGATGAAATAAGCATCACTTTGTCTGCCCTGAGCGGTTTTAATGAAAGTGGGTTCGAATATGTGTGTGAACAATATTATAAAACTCCCTCCCTTTGGGGTAGAATAGGAACTAATCAATCATAACCGCTGGAGGAAAGCACCACAGTTCATTCAAGTCCAATATGGGAGGGAAACGTGCACATTACAAGCATTAGCAACACTGTACAGCGTAAAACCGTGTGAAGTATTAGATTAGCGTAATGATTTTGTTGCTTTCAGACAGACGATCCCCTTGTGGAGCCAGAGGAACGAGGGATTGTCTGACTGCTGGGAACCGTTTGAAATTCAATTGTTTATTTACCGGTAGGAAAATCCAGCATGATAAAGCAATGTCACAGAGAGAAAACAGGCCTTACAAAGAAACTGAATAAAAACATCGCTACTGGTTGTCGTGCCTCATGGGGCATAAGCACAACAGATGAAGCCTGTACATTTATTCTCTTGTTAGACTAAACAACACATTTTACTCACAAAACATGGCGTATTTAAGGAACATCACATGATTGCACAAATTATATTGCTTTTATAATACAACAATTCAATATACAAGTAGTTTATATTTGAACTGTTTAAGTTTTAGACATCCCTATATTATCACTTTGTCCTGTTTTTGCCTGGAAAATGAAAATACTTTGAAATGAAGCCATAGCAGAATCAAATGTTGCTGTGAGCAATACACAGTAGTGGTGTTATGATCCTGAATGCATCAGCTAATCTGTTCAGTCAAGTTATTAAACGAGTCGGTTAAATGACATCAGGAAACTGGTTAAGTAAATTATTAAATGACTCACTCGTATGAATCAGTTTATGAACAAATCAGTTAAATAGCATCAATAAACTGGTTAAGTCAATTATTCAATGACTCACTTGTATGAATCAGTTTATGAACAAATAGGTTAATTAGCATCAATAAACTGGTTAAGTAATTATTCAATGACTCACCTGTATGAATCAGTTTATGAACAAATCGGTTAAATAGCATCAATAAACTGGTTAAGTCAATTATTCAATGACTCACTCGTATGAATCAGTTTATGAACAAATTGGTTAAATAGCATCAATAAACTGGTTAAGTAAATTATTCAATGACTCACTCGTATGAATCAGTTTATGAACAAATCGGTTAAATAGCATCAATAACCTGGTTAAGTCAATTATTCAATGACTCACTCGTATGAATCGGTTTATGAACAAATCGGTTAAATAGCATCAATAACCTGGTTAAGTCAATTATTCAATGACTCACTCGTATGAATCGGTTTATGAACAAATCGGTTAAATAGCATCAATAACCTGGTTAAGTCAATTATTCAATGACTCACTCGTATGAATCGGTTTATGAACAAATTGGTTAAATAGCATCAATAACCTGGTTAAGTCAATTATTCAATGACACACTTGTATGAATCGGTTTATGAACAAATCGATTAAAAAGCATCAATAAACTGGTTAAGTAAATTATTCAATGACTCACTCGTATGAATCGGTTTATGAACAAATCGGTTAAATAGCATCAATAAACTGGTTAAGTAAATTATTCAATGACTCACTCGTATGAATCAGTTTATGAACAAATCGGTTAAATAGCACCAATAACCTGGTTAAGTAAATTATTCAATGACTCACTCGTATGAATCAGTTTATGAACAAATCAGTTAAATAGCATCAATAAACCAGTTAAGTAAATTATTCAATGACTCACTCGTATGAATCAGTTTATGAACAAATCAGTTAAATAGCATCAATAAACTGGTTAAGTAAATTATTCAATGACACACTCGTATGAATCAGTTTATGAACAAATCGGTTAAATAGCATCAATAAACCGGTTAAGTCAATTATTCAATGACTCACTCGTATGAATCAGTTTATGAACAAATCGGTTAAATAGCATCAATAAACTGGTTAAGTAAATTAATCAATGACACACTCGTATGAATCAGTTTATGAACAAATCAGTTAAATAGTATCAATAAACCGGTTAAGTCAATTATTCAATGACTCACTCGTATGAATCAGTTTATGAACAAATCGGTTAAATAGCGTCAATAAACTGGTTAAGTCAATTAATCAAACACTCACTCGTATGAATCAGTTTATGAACAAATCTGTTAAATAGCATCAATAAACCGGTTAAGTCAATTATTCAATGACTCACTCGTATGAATCAGTTTATGAACAAATTGGTTAAATAGCATCAATAAACTGGTTAAGTAAATTATTCAATGACTCACTCGTATGAATCAGTTTATGAACAAATCGGTTAAATAGCATCAATAAACTGGTTAAGTAAATTATTCAATGACTCACTCGTATGAATCAGTTTATGAAAAATCCGTTAAATAGCATCAATAAACTGGTTAAGTAAATTATTCAATGACTCACTCGTATGAATCAGTTTATGAACAAATCGGTTAATTAGCATCAATAAACTGGTTAAGTAAATTATTCAATGACTCACTCGTATGAATCAGTTTATGAACAAATCAGTTAAATAGCATCAATAAACTGGTTAAGTAAATTATTCAATGACACACTCGTATGAATCAGTTTATGAACAAATCCGTTAAATAGCATCAATAAACTTGTTAAGTAAATTATTCAATGACTCACTCGTATGAATCAGTTTATGAAGAAATCGGTTAAATATCATCAATAAACCGGTTAAGTCAATTATTCAATGACTCACTCGTATGAATCAGTTTATGAACAAATCGGTTAAATAGCATCAAAAAACTGGTTAAGTAAATTATTCAATGACACACTCGTATGAATCAGTTTACGAAAAAACCTGTTAAATAGCATCAATAAACTTGTTAAGTAAATTATTCAATGACTCACTCGTATGAATCAGTTTATGAACAAATCGGTTAAATAGCATCAATAAACCGGTTAAGTCAATTATTCAATGACTCACTCGTATGAATCGGTTTATGAACAAATCGGTTAAATAGCATCAATAAATGGTTAAGTAAATTAATCAATGACACACTCGTATGAATCAGTTTATGAACAAATCGGATAAATAGCATCAATAAACCGGTTAAGTCAATTATTCAATGACTCACTCGTATGAATCAGTTTATGAACAAATTGGTTAAATAGCATCAATAAACTGGTTAAGTAAATTATTCAATGACTCACTCGTATGAATCAGTTTATGAACAAATCGGTTAAATAGCATCAATAAACTGGTTAAGTAAATTAATCAATGACACACTCGTATGAATCAGTTTATGAACAAATTGGTTAATTAGCAAAAATAAACTGGTTAAGTAAATTATTCAATGACTCACTCGTATGAATAAGTTTATGAACAAATCAGTTAAATAGCATCAATAAACTGGTTAAGTAAATTATTCAATGACTCACTCGTATGAATCAGTTTATGAACAAATCTGTTAACTAGCATCAATAAACTGGTTAAGTAAATTATTCAATGACTCACTCGTATGAATCAGTTTATGAACAAATCGGTTAAATAGCATCAATAAACCGGTTAAGTCAATTATTCAATGACTCACTCGTATGAATCAGTTTATGAACAAATCAGTTAAATAGTATCAATAAACCGGTTAAGTCAATTATTCAATGACTCACTCGTATGAATCAGTTTATGAACAAATCGGTTAAATAGCGTCAATAAACTGGTTAAGTCAATTAATCAAACACTCACTCGTATGAATCAGTTTATGAACAAATCTGTTAAATAGCATCAATAAACCGGTTAAGTCAATTATTCAATGACTCACTCGTATGAATCAGTTTATGAACAAATTGGTTAAATAGCATCAATAAACTGGTTAAGTAAATTATTCAATGACTCACTCGTATGAATCAGTTTATGAACAAATCGGTTAAATAGCATCAATAAACTGGTTAAGTAAATTATTCAATGACTCACTCGTATGAATCAGTTTATGAAAAATCCGTTAAATAGCATCAATAAACTGGTTAAGTAAATTATTCAATGACTCACTCGTATGAATCAGTTTATGAACAAATCGGTTAAATAGCATCAATAAACTGGTTAAGTAAATTATTCAATGACTCACTCGTATGAATCAGTTTATGAACAAATCAGTTAAATAGCATCAATAAACTGGTTAAGTAAATTATTCAATGACTCACTCGTATGAATCAGTTTATGAACAAATCCGTTAAATAGCATCAATAAACTTGTTAAGTAAATTATTCAATGACTCACTCGTATGAATCAGTTTTTGAACAAATCGGTTAAATAGCATCAATAAACCGGTTAAGTCAATTATTCAATGACTCACTCGTATGAATCAGTTTATGAACAAATCGGTTAAATAGCATCAAAAAACTGGTTAAGTAAATTATTCAATGACACACTCGTATGAATCAGTTTACGAAAAAACCTGTTAAATAGCATCAATAAACTTGTTAAGTAAATTATTCAATGACTCACTCGTATGAATCAGTTTATGAACAAATCGGTTAAATAGCATCAATAAACCGGTTAAGTCAATTATTCAATGACTCACTCGTATGAATCGGTTTATGAACAAATCGGTTAAATAGCATCAATAAACTGGTTAAGTAAATTAATCAATGACACACTCGTATGAATCAGTTTATGAACAAATCGGATAAATAGCATCAATAAACCGGTTAAGTCAATTATTCAATGACTCACTCGTATGAATCAGTTTATGAACAAATTGGTTAAATAGCATCAATAAACTGGTTAAGTAAATTATTCAATGACTCAATCGTATGAATCAGTTTATGAACAAATCGGTTAAATAGCATCAATAAACTGGTTAAGTAAATTAATCAATGACACACTCGTATGAATCAGTTTATGAACAAATTGGTTAATTAGCATCAATAAACTGGTTAAGTAAATTATTCAATGACTCACTCGTATGAATAAGTTTATGAACAAATCAGTTAAATAGCATCAATAAACTGGTTAAGTAAATTATTCAATGACTCACTCGTATGAATCAGTTTATGAACAAATCTGTTAACTAGCATCAATAAACTGGTTAAGTAAATTATTCAATGACTCACTCGTATGAATCAGTTTATGAACAAATCGGTTAAATAGCATCAATAAACTGGTTAAGTAAATTATTCAATGACTCACTCATATGAATCAGTTTATGAAAAATCTGTTAAATAGCATCAATAAACTGGTTAAGTAAATTATTCAATGACTCACTCGTATGAATCAGTTTATGAACAAATCTGTTAAATAGCATCAATAAACTGGTTAAGTAAATTATTCAATGACTCTCTCGTATTAATCAGTTTATGAAAAATCCGTTAAATAGCATCAATAAACTGGTTAAGTAAATTAATCAATGACTCACTCGTATAAATCAGTTTATGAAAAATCCGTTAAATAGCATCAATAAACTGGTTAAGTAAATTATTCAATGACTAACTCGTATGAATCAGTTTATGAAAAATCCGTTAAATAGCATCAATAAACTGGTTAAGTAAATTATTCAATGACTCACTCGTATGAATCAGTTTATGAACAAATCAGCTAAATAGCATCAAAAAACTGGTTAAGTAAATTATTCAATGACACACTCGTATGAATCAGTTTATGAAAAAATCTGTTAAATAGCATCAATAAACTTGTTAAGTAAATTATTCAATGACTCACTCGTATGAATCAGTTTATGAACAAATCGGTTAAATAGCATCAATAAACCGGTTAAGTCAATTATTCAATGAACTCACTCGTATGAATCAGTTTATGAACAAATCAGTTAAATAGCATCAATAAACCGGTTAAGTAAATTATTCAATGACTCACTCGAATGAATCAGTTTATGAACAAATCGGTTAAATAGCATCAATAAACCGGTTAAGTCAATTATTCAATGACTCACTCGTATGAATCGGTTTATGAACAAATTGGTTAAATAGCATCAATAAACTGGTTAAGTAAATTATTCAATGACTCACTCGTATGAATCGGTGTATGAACAAATCGGTTAAATAGCATCAATAAACTGGTTAAGTAAATTAATCAATGACACACTCGTATGAATCAGTTTATGAACAAATCGGTTAAATAGCATCAATAAACTGGTTAAGTCAATTATTCAATGACTCACTCGTATGAATCGGTTTATGAACAAATTGGTTAAATAGCATCAATAAACTGGTTAAGTAAATTATTCAATGACTCACTCGTATGAATCGGTTTATGAACAAATTGGTTAAATAGCATCAATAAACTGGTTAAGTAAATTATTCAATGACTCACTCGTATGAATCGGTTTATGAACAAATCGGTTAAATAGCATCAATAAACTGGTTAAGTAAATTAATCAATGACTCACTCGTATGAATCGGTTTATGAACAAATCGGTTAAATAGCATCAATAAACTGGTTAAGTAAATTAATCAATGACATACTCGTATGAATCGGTTTATGAACAAATCGGTTAAATAGCTTCAATAAATTGGTTAAGTCAATTATTCAATGCCTCACTCGTATGAATCAGTTTATGAACAAATCGGTTAAATAGCGTCAATAAACTGGTTAAGTAAATTATTCACTGACTCACCCATATGAATCGGTTTATGAACAAATCGGTTAAATAGCATCAATAAACTGGTTTATTGTATAAACCTATCTGTGGAGACTCATAAAGACAGCAGTAGTAGTAGTAGTACAAATTGTTTTACAGTGTACAGCACTGTAATTGTTCTAGTTAAAGTATACCTATAATAATGGGAGAAACTGAGATTTACGAACCAATTGCTTTGCAAAATTATTTAAAGTGTTCAAAACACGCTGTTAAAACCTGCTGGTCAAACTGGTGTAAATGCAAAGAAAATCTTAAACACATTTTTTACAAATGTTTCAAGAAAGTCTAATCAATTAAATGTAATCGAATAATCAAATACCATTAAATATGAAGCATCTGTATGATATTCTTTGAATCATTTGTTCATTCAAATAATATTAATTCAATATGAACTCTGGTTTAAAACAAAAGTATTGCAAAGGTTTCGTAGCTTCAAAAACTATGAAGCAGTACTCCGAAAGCACAGATCACTTCCTATATTGGCTATTTAATCAAATATATTGCACGTTCACATGAATCAACTTACTTCCACATTGAAAAATAAGGTTAATAATTCCAAATGACACATAATATTCAAGAGCTTGAAGAAACTGCTACCTGTCCAAGAGTTCCTGTAGCCTGATACAGCATTAACACAATCATGCCATCTAAACGCTACACTGGTTGATCTGATCACAGATAGAGTTGCAGGAATGATGTCTCCTCTCTAACTGAACGGTGCTGTGCTAATAGCCTTGTGCTGAAACGAAAGAACTTACATCATCAAAAAAGCTCACCAAAGGCTCTTCTTCCTGTGACAGCTCAAAAAGTTTTGCCGTATCAAAGAACGAACGGCTTCAGTTCTATAGAGCAGCGATAGAAAGCGTATTAACTTTTTCAATCACACTGTGGAATGGCAACTCCACAGATCAGCAGAAGAAGTTGGAGGACGGTATTGTGCTCCCTGCCTGGAAAAGCATTGACTGTCATCTCAAAGCAAGCAGTGAAGGCCTGAAATTTCAGGATTCGTACAGTAATACTATCCACAACAGCACTTACTGTACGAACATACTCAATCTTCATTCCTCCACTCACACTGTAAAAAGTAGTATACTGCAGTTGTTACATAAATAGCTACTTATCCTTTATTTAAACCATGAAAACTAGTTTGTTTAGAATAAATTATGCATTTAGGTTGATTAACTGATGTTAGATAAGGTTTTTGATGTGAACAAAACAGCTTATTTAGATATGACAATTTTTAGGTTACCATTTCAGGGCACATTGTTTTATGTGCACTAAAGGAATACATTTACCAACCACCCCCCGCAACTTTTTTAGCTGAAAATGTACTCACCCTAAAGGCATCCAAGATGTAAATGAATTTGTTTCTTCATCAGATTTTGGAGAAATGTAGCATTGCATCACTTGTTCACCAATAGATCCCCTGCAGTGAATGGGTGCCGTCAGAATGAGAGTCCAAAAGCCAGAAGAGATGGTTTAAAGTTAAAATGATGGATTTGTTCCTTGCAAACATGCAGCTTTTGAGGTCTCAAGACATTAATTGATGGACTGGAGTGGTGTGGATTGTTGTGATGTTTTGACTCTCATTATGACGGCACCCATTGACTGCAGAGCATCCATTGCTGAGAAACTGATGAAATGCTACATTTCTCTAAATCTGATGAAGAAACAAACTCAGCTACATCTTGGATTTCACAAAGGTGAGTGATTTTTTTTAGCAAATGTCTATTTTTGGGGAACTATTCCTTTAGTATATTCCAGAAATATGTATTGAAATGATAACCTAAACATTTTGTTACAGTCCAAATAAAGTTTTCAGTGATGGCATATAAGATCCATTTTGGGTTCTAAACAAACAAACAAACAAACAACTTTCAGTGGTCAGCTATTAAAATAACTATTTTTATTTAGTCTGAGGAACATTTTAAAGGGTTCATATGATGCCCATTTTCCACAAGTTGATATTATTCTTTAGAGTCTTAATAAAAAGTCTGTAACATCGTTTGGAAAAAATTTGTCATTGGTATTGTAAAAAACACTTTTATTACCTTGTAAAAAACGGCTCTTTTCAGAGCAAGCTGTATTGTGTCATTCTCCTTTAAATGTAAATGAGCTCTGCTGACTCCGCCCCTCTCTTCCGAGCGAG
>JAPDDN010000494.1:42500-79441 GCA_027422405.1 Ptychobarbus kaznakovi
CAGCTCAATACAGCCGTCCACAGAAACAATGACAGAGTCCTCTTATGTTCACGACAGACACAACGCTCACACTAGCAGTTAGCACTTGACTGAATATGCTTTCATCACTTCAAACTTTTTATTATTAACAAATAGGGGGAAAACAACAACATTTTGTTCTTGAAATGACTGTATATTTCTTGATTACACTTAGAAAAAAGGTACACTTTTTTTGTTCACCCCTAAAGGGTGAATTAGTACCATAAAGGTAGATATAAGCACCAAAATGTGTACATTACATATGTACATGATACCTTTTATAGCCCTAGTGACAGATTGGTACACACAGCTATGCATTTATTTAGAAAACAATCACCTTTATTAATTGATGAATTGAAGCAGGAAATAAAGGAAAAGCAACCCCAACATAAATAAATAGATATAAATCCAGCGTTCTTGTGAATTATTTCAGTTTCAAAAGTATCCCAGGGTGCACCTTATTATGCTGGAAAAAATAATTATGCAGTGTGTTATTATGCACACACACACACACACACACACACACACACACACACACACACACACACACACACACACACACACACACACACACACACACACACACACACACACACACACACACACACACACACACACACACACACACACACACACACAGAGAGAGAAAACACACACACACACACACACACACACACACACACACACACACACACACACACACACACACACACACACACACAGAGAAACACACAGAGAAACACACACACACACACACACACACAGAGAGAAACACACACACACATTCTAAACAAGCCAAAACTATATATATATATAATACAATTATGAAATCATTTTCATTTCCTAGTTCAATGACTTTACTAGTATTAGTCAGTCTGTGATTATATGAGTAGCATTCAAATGTTCATAAAGGAACAGACATGATACGCAGGAGTGGAGATGTTCGGTGGCAGGAATCTGCATCTGCCCATGTCATGCAGACAAACTTGTGTACAGGCTGACGTCAATATATCATAAAGAGCAGTATTTCATTTGACCTGAAACGAGAACAATAATTAAAATCCTGTCTATCACCTCCACTCAACCCATACTAATTATATGTTACAAGTGCAAAATTGATAAGGTTGGTTGGTGACCGAAGTCAAAGGAGATATTCTGATCTCTAGATATGAGTCAGATCAAGTCTACTAGATATGTGGATTTATTTATAGGTTAAAACTGAAAGTCAAGTCATGCGGGAAGCAAAAGTGGTATTTTGTGCTGGCTGTGCTTCACAGGGGATGAACTTCCACGGGTTGGTATGATTATTTAGGGTCTTCATGAACATGCAACATTCTTTGGTTTACATTCCTCAGTGGTTGTGTAAAACAACACCCTTTTGACTTTGCTCTGTTCACAGTGACTCATTTTGGGGCACATACCTTTAAATGCTCATTCCGTGGTAGAGCAAAGGCGATTTGCAAATAATGTAAAGTGTCAGACTTGCTTCTTCTGGAGGTGCAGCTCGATCACGAACAATGGGTACTGATCTATCCTTGAGTTTTACATTTTTAATAAAACATGCCATGCATTGTCCCTCATTCAGAAAGCAGTCTGGAGTAAAATCATTTGCGCAGACATAAATTAATGTGGCGCATTACCATTAAAAACACTACTAATGCACAGTGTCCTCAGTGGCTCTGATGTCAGGAGAAAATAAGATTCTTATGTTCTACATCACAAAACTACAAAACACCTGCATTGCTTACAAGACATTGTCGCTACAGCTGCTGGAACGTGGAGAAAATAATAGACTTCGTACAACTGGCTGAGAGCGAAAATATGCTAATATTAGACAGTACTTCAGCGTCTGAGAGCGGGGCAAAGTTTGATCAAAATTGGTATAATGTCATAGCATCTAAATTCTACACCCTTGAAAATATTAACAGCACACCCATTCAAAGTACCAGTCTGTGGCACAAATGTATGGGACATTTTGATGTATGTTTAGTTATGAGCAAGAGAGATGTTGCCTTGTAGTGAGAACCACTTAAAAAGACAGTTCACCCAAAACTGAAAAGTTGCTGTTAATTTACTCACCTTCAGGCCATCCACGATGTAGGTGACTTTTTTCTTCAGTAAGAGTAAAGAAGACTTTTAGCTGGAACTGTGCTCCTTGATGATTCATTAAAATACAAGTCAGTAGCTATGTTACCATCCACTTATTATATGCGCATTTTGGGATATCGCATAAACGCTGGAGACGCCAAGATGCGCATCAATTCTAAAATGCGCGTAAAAAACTTATGCGCTCAACTAAGTAGGATAAATTCAACCTGGTGTCATAAAAATTCGTACCTCTGTGCACTTTTTAGTGAGACCTGACTGCACGTTTCGCCATAGTTTCAAACATAAATGTCCACTGAGTGGCGCTAAAACACAGGTTCAATACGTGAACCCTGGCACGTATTTATTATGTTCATATAGGTACGTATTGCTGTGTTTTTATTACATTGCTTCAGGAACGTATTGCGGCGGTTCAGAATTAAAATATCCGGGGACCGTCGCTAAAAGCTAATGCTCTATCGTGTTGGAAATATGCCCTACACTAAACCCAACCCTAAACCTACCCGAGTGTTGACAAATGCAAAACTGATGTTAAAAACTCATTTGTTGATACAACCGTGCTATTTCAACTTCCTTATATACAGATTTGATCTGTTTTGTCGATCCGTAGTTACACGGGATTCGAACCGGAGCTCTTCGCCTCTCAAAGTACGTCTCTGTACTCCGTGAGCTACCGAACAAACCTACGGTCTATGAAAACCCAAAGATATGAAGCTGGATATGTGCGATGCTAACGTTCAAAAGCATCAGTTTTCAAATCTCACAGCATATTAATATTGTTTTGAAGTCATAACATTATATTCTTCAAGTAATTGTGCAAAAATTTAGCTTTTTTAATCAAAACTCTGTAAATGTGTGTGAAAAGGAATAAAAGGCGTCAGAGTTTTACTGCCTCTAGTGTTCATTTATTTTGGTAACTGCAGTAAAATTAACTTATTGGTACGTATTTCACATCTCGCTAAAAAGTGCACCCAGGTACATAAATGCAATGAGACCAGGTAGGATAAATGTATTATCCGGTAAGAAAACATGCGCATAAACTACGATGGAAACACTTTAACTGAATAAATTCCTTTATGCACATCAAAAATGTTGTGATTTTGCGATGGGACAGCATAACTGGACCAATCAACGGACCGATCTCATTGCACAGCATCTGAAATGCTCGTTTGTCATTCTAAAATGCTTGAGCAATGCTTCAAAGTGCTTCATTATAATTAACTCCACTGCGTTACCAAACAGCAGGCTCTGAAAATAAGATAACATGATTGCATTTCGTCTGCGTGCTCCGAGGCTCGTAATTTTAAAGAATATTATATACTGTACCTTCTCCTACTGTGGCAAATTACATTTTTCTTCATGATATTTATCGCAAGTTAATCAGGAAGTGTTCGCAGATTAATTCTTAAGACTGAAAGTGTATACTTTGCACTTGTTTTACACATTCGAGAGATTTTAAACCATTCAAGCAAAAGAGAACTCGCGTACACATGCAGAGATTGACACTAAAGTGTTTATTTTAATAGACTAAATCACGTAGTGCAAGTGTGAAATCTAAATGTACTTGTGCAGTAGTCTAACCTATGTATTAGACTATTGTAGTAGCAGTATTTTGTAGTCTAGGGGATAATCTCCAAAATGACACTACTCAGAGGAGACGTTACGTGCCTAAATGTTGAATAAAGTCGTCATTTTTGTTTTATGTCGCTTCATTACAGTCCAATTGAACATACACACAAAGTTATGTTTAAATACCCAACTCGGCAAGTATTCTCTTAAACAAGGCTAGTTATGTCTGAAGTGACAGCAAACTGTTGAGATAGAAACCGGATGTGCTTCAGTATATTTGGTTCGTGAATTTGGTCTTAAAGAAACAGCAGCCTATAAACACCTGCTGCTGTCTGCGTCATTAATGCTAATCAAACAACAGCACACAGCCTTATCAAATATTAATCTATATTTAATTAGCAAAGTGAACGCTATTGTCTTATTTTACCATTAAATATTACATTTATGTACCTGCATATACTGTTACTGACTTTATTTGACTGTTTGTTGTATTCATCTATGCTTGTTATTTGTGTATTTGTTCTTGTTTTATTACTGACTTTATTTAATAAGATTTTTTTTTTTTGCTGATCCAAAAAAAACGTATTTGACCCATGACTCAAAATCTGTAATATGATCCGAACCTTGAGTTGTGTGATCAGTTGCTAATGCTAATTATTACCTGTAATCCAGAGCCTCAGACAAACAGGGAAATCCGACTTTTCAATGAACTGGTTCTTTAGTACAGCTCGTTTTAATGAACTGGTTAGTTCGTTTGCGTACTGACATAATGGCATATAGCTACATCTTGGATGGCCTGAGGGTGAATAAATAAACAGCAATTTTTCACTATTCCTTTAATACTGAACTGTGGGTAAGTAGTGGGTAAGTATAGACTGCATATGTGAGCGTTACAAAATAACATCTTTAGGCATGACCACATTAGCGAAATTTCACAGACAAATGTGTCATTGTCTATAGTCAATAGTGTAGCAATGTATGAAGCAAAGCTCACACAGAAGTCACTTTAAAACCAATCAGCTTTCAGTTCGTCAATGCAATCCTCAAATTCAAACATCCGTGGATTCCCATTAAAGTAACTGCGAAAATTCGCAGAACAATGGTCAATGAGATCACACATTTTCTCTCAGAGGAATCATGCCTACATGAAGCCAAGCGTTTAAAATAGTCTATGGACTTCTGCTATATAATCACTGCACCTCCAGCTACTACCCTAAGTGTAGCAGCACACACACACACACACACACACACACACACACACGCGCACGCACGCACACACACACGCACACACACCACACACACGCACGCACACGCACACGCACACACACACACACACACACACACACACACACACACACACACACACACACACACACACACACACACACACACACACACACACACACACACACACACACACACACACACACACACACACACACACACACACACAGCCCGTTCTGCAGCTGTCACTAGCTGACATGGCCCTGCAGCGCACCATGTGTTGTGTAAGTCTGATGAAAGCAGAGGTTCAGTAGTGGAGCGCACGGCTGCCTCGTCCCAGGATGGCTGGCCCTCTTGTTTCGTGTTATAGTACAGCATCACTCCTCTCCCTCCATCTCTTTCTCTGTTTTCTTCCCCTCCCTTCCATCCCTCCACTTCCTGACAAATAGGACAACGATCTGTGAATCCCTAATTCCTCCAGTGGCACAGAAGCATTGAAGAGCGGAAAGCATCTGGTTATTCTGCTCTTCTCTTTTTTCAGCCCTCTCACATCTCGACAACACTAGGGTCCTTTCAGAGAGGAACAGAGAAAGAGAACGAAGAGGAGAGGGAACGAGATCTTGCTTTAAATGCTAAATATATGTTGAAGGTTTTCTTGCGTTTAATGTTTGCTTATAGGTCTCATGTGCATTTCCATCTCCCTGAGGACAAGCTCAGAGCGTGCTCTTTCCAAGCCCAGGAGACAGCTCAGTTATGTGCCATTTAAAGGTGAAGTGTGTCATCTTTTTTAATACTTTCCAGTTTAATGTGCAGAGAAGCAGTTCTTTCCTTGAAGTGCTCCAAACATTGCTCTGATTGTTTGAGCGTCCCGACCAGCCTGACACAGTAATACATGTATGTTTGGGGGCGGGCTATCTATCTGACATGGGGAAAACATGATGCTACTTGTGCATACTTTAGTATTACTACTTATGTATTTATAATAATAAAAACAAATGAGTAAAGTAAGTACCAAAATTTGCAGCTTGTTTAGGATATTATTAAGCAATCAGACAGATAAAAAAAATATAGACTTACGGTGAAGCGGGGACCTTTTATGCTCAACAAGGCTGCATTTATTTGATTAAAAATACAGTAAAAACAGTCAAATTGTGAACTATTATTGCAATTTAAAATAGCTGTTTTATATCTCAATATATGTTAAACTGTAATTTATTTCTGTGATCAAATCTGTATTTTCAGCATCATTACTCCAGTCTTCAGTGTCTCATGATCTTCAGAAATCATTCTAATATGCTGATTTACTGCTCAAGAAACATTTATTAATATTATTAATGTTAAAAACAGTTTTTGTTGTTTAAAATATTTTCTAAATATATCCAAAATAATTTCAAACAGAAAACTTTTGTAAAATTACACATTTTTACTGTCATTTACTGTCACTTTTAATCAATTTAATAACAGTCCTTACATGATGACATTATTAATTTCTCCAAAAATAAATACAAAAATAAAAAATAACTTACTGACCCCAGATTGTTTTTTAACAGTAGTGTATTATTATTATTATTATGTTGGATTATTTACCATGGGATACAAACAGAGTTATTACAGGACAAAATGTTATATATACTGTTTTAGATGGTAATGCTGGCAGCAAATTTATTTAAAAAATAATATATATTCGATCAGGGTTTGAACCTCGGTCTCTTTGCACACTTTATGAAATATATGTGACTCTGGAGCACAAAAGCAGTCATAAGCAGCACAGGTATATTTGTAGCATCCATCTCGGCATGGATGAAAGAACATCACCTACAGCTCAACCTGGCAAAGACTGAGCTTCTTGTCTTCCCTGCAACTCCAACTCTACAGCATGACTTCACGATTCAGTTAGGTTCATCAACAATTACCCCATCAGCTTCGGTCAGAAATCTGGGTGTAGTTTTCAATGACCAACTGACTTTCAAAGAGCACATTGCAAAGACTGCTCGATCTTGCAGGTTTGCACTACACAACATCAGAAAGATCAGGCCCTTCCTTACACAGCATGCTGCACAACTTCTTGTCCAGGCCCTTGTCATTTCTAGGCTGGACTACTGCAATGCTCTTCTAGCTGGACTTCCATCAAACACAATCAAACCTCTACAGATGATTCAGAATGCAGCGGCACGACTGGTCTTCAGCGAACCCAAAAGAGCTGATTATTTTTTTTCTTTTATGGCAAAAATGATTAGGATATTAATTAAAGATCATGTTCCAAGAAAATATTTTATAAATTTCCTACCATAAATATTTCAAAACTTAATTTTTGATTAGTAATATGCATTGCTAAGAACGTCATTTGAACAACTTTAAAGATGATTTTCTCAGTATTCAAATTTTGCACCCTCAGATTCCAGACTTTCAAATACTTGTATCTCAGCCAAATATCTCAGTCATATCATAACAAGCCATACATCAATGGATAGCTTATTTATTCAGCTTTCAGATGATGTATAAATCTCAATTGACCCTTATGTCTGGTTTTATGGTCCAGGGTCACATATGTGACTAGACTAGTGGGAGATCAATGGGATCTTTTCTCAGCTGAAAAATATGAGACGCGGGAGACATCAAAGAGAAAGTCCCAGGGTTGAGTTGAGCGACTGTCGTCTGGAATGGTCCCTCTATGGCAGCGCTTCAGTGCAGCCCCAGTCGTGACAGTCTTGCCTCTCTCTGGCCGGTGTGCAGACTTTTACTATTTAATTAGCGCAGCTCCCGTCACACTGACTGCCAACTCCAGCGGTGAACATGCAACCCTGTCTTTAAGACAGCCTGCTTGTTCTCTCACGTCCTGGCAGAGATCTCCATGGCAACTACACTTGACATTGAGCTGAGCTGTGTGGCTTTCTTTGTGCAGAGTTCTTTAACATCGTTAGCGTCAGGGTCATTAAGAAAGAGAGGGATTTAGTCCTTAGGGGTAAAACCATGACTTCTGCATACAGAAATACATTAAAAAAAAAAAAAATTCGAAGCTAAACAAAGATTCTTGGATTACGTTTGAGAAGAATATACAATTACAATCATTTGCATTAAAAACTTAATTACTTTCTTAAAGTGCTTGAATTATTTGTAACTTGTAATGCCGTTTCTGAGAGAAAATTCAATTTCAAACAAATTTCAGTGAACATTCTCACCTCTGATAAAACTGTTTCTTTAAAAGCAAATACTTTAAAAGCAAATACTAATAAAAAGTATTATTATTCATTTGCAATGGTTATTCACATTTTTTAAAGCTTGAAAAATATATTTTTTATAATAATAATAATTATTATAATAATTTGTTAAGTTATTAACGTCGTAAAATGATATCTACACATTTTAAGAAATGAGCACACTGTAAAATAACATTTTAAATTGTAAAAACAAATATTCTTGGAGTACATTTTTACAAAAACTACTATTTCAGTATTTCTGCTTCACAATCTCGTGTAATTCAAAGTGTTGCTTGCCATTTCTTTGTAATTATTTGTGGAATTTATTTTGTAATTATTAACAATTTCTGAGTGAAATATTTCTCTCCAGCAATCTGTTTTTAAGTACATATTCATAGCCAAATTACATATTCATACAACTGCTTTTTTCCACTTTGCAAGCCATTGTGAGAATAAATTCATAATAAAACACATTAACAGCGATGCCATACAAACATTTTTTCATAACCAATGAATTCCCCTGATTTTGCATGTTTCCAATCATTTGTTGTCAAATATTTTTTTTAATCAGTTAATATTTCCTAAAATGTATTTTTAGCCATTTAAATATTTGAGAGCTATGAGCATAACTAAATTTGTATTCACTATAGACATTCCCATGACTTTTTCTGGCCCGAAAATCACAATTTTAAAAATGAATGCGTGTTTGTGAGTCAGTTAGGGTTCGGTTAAGGTGAACAATCTCTATTTCTGATTTTATTTTCAACCTAGCTTTCATATTGCTGCTCCTTTGGCCTACAGGGCCATTCTTTTACACCGAGTCCACTGTGTACTGAAACGTTCATGCCTTTCTGCCTTAATGTCCCCTGTGGCAGCCTCCATCGCCCATGAGAACTGCCTTTATTCCCCTCTCTGTCTATCAAAGGAGCGGAAGACTTGCCTTTTCGTCCATTATGCATTCTGGCACCCAGTCAGTGATATAGCGGGCACAACACCCGCTCCAATCGCTCCTCAAGCACATCTCACCCCGTCTCTATACGACAATAACGCGTCTTAGTCTTCTCTCCTCTGCATGGACTTATGCACATTGAAAGACTATTGAAAAACTTATTAAAGTACTCATCATTTTCCAGGGAACCATAAAGATATTAGTCCAGTGCTGTGTTAGCACAATCCATATTTCAAACAAACAAGAGATAATGAACTGTGAGCAACATAATCATGTACACGTCCCAACTGGCCTGCAAAGGGATTGAACGCACAACATCTTCTGGTTAATCTAATGAGCCGGGGAATACGTTCAGAGTAGTGTGCTACCATAATACTCACTATATTTCTGAAGTATATAGCATTAATCATTTGTGCAATATGTCCTATTTCCTCCTACATTCGACAACATGTGTAGTACACGACAGAGAACGATGCACAGAATAACCCTATAATGCACAGCACTCGGCTTGACTTTCCATTGCGACAAATGAACCAGAAATAATTACTATTAATTACTAATACTAATAATTACACACCAGGGAGAGCAAGGCTGTTCTGTGAAGCTTCAGAACACTTGGAATATGGCTGAAAAACAGTATGATAAAATCAAAAAAAGAAGAAAGGAAAAGAAAAGCAAAATTTAATTATTTTAAATTAATCATAATCAAATTGAAAATGTTAAAGCGCCCCTATTATGGGTTATGAAAGATTCATATTTTGTTTTGGGAGTCCCCAACAACAGGTTGACATGCATGCAAGGTCAAAAAACACTTTAATTTTCTTATAATATGCATTTATTTTTACCTTATCTGCTCAACGATTAATTTTTCCGATAATCTGCGGTGATTGGTCTGATTGGTCGATTTAATTTAAAGCAGTGCAGTGCTGCTTTGTGTATTGTGTAACTATTTTTAACGCCCCAAAAGCTCCATTTAGTGGCAACAAGTGGGCGGGAATATGCTAATGTTTCATGTTGACGTCAACATGAAGATTGGTTTTAAAAACGACTCGTTTCAATGATTCAGAGTCGACTGAGAGACAATGACTTTATACACGGAGCACTTTCAGATTTAACACTATGCAGGATGTTTTCATTCACTTAGAGCTGTTACACACTGCATGAAATATCATTTCCAAAATTCATAATAGGGGCACTTTAGATTATGACACCACTCAGTGTGAATAGTTCATGTGATAACAATGAGCATACCACTGCTTTGAAATGTTTATCGTTGCATTGTTTTACGTAATTGTTTTGAAAAATAGACAGTATACAGTATTAATAAACGGTGTATTAATAAACTAGATAGCAGTAAACAGTTTTTATATAAGTTTTTTTTTTAAGAAATATATTATTGAAGGAAATTCCATTTCTAATTCTAGTTGTTAAGTAATCATTTTGAACGATTTCCAAATAATATGACAACAATATAATAAAGATATGACAAAAATGCAGAACGATGCATGTATCGTCATACAGTATTTGGGAATTAGGCCTACATGAATCACAAATGGTACCATATATTCAATTTAAATCTGGCGTTTTTAAGAAAACAAGTTGAGTAGTTTGCATCCCTGGATGTTACTGTCGGTCGTTAAACAAAATATAGAATTTATACTAAAACAGTTGTCAAATATTGTATGTTTTTCGCTACTTATACTACTATCTACTATCTGCTAATGTCTTCCAATGTGAAAACTGATGCCCCGGAACAGGGTTGCCAGATCTGCGTAATTAACCCCCCCCAATTTCTACTCAAAACTTGCCCAGTCACGGCCTAAATCCCAATTATCGCGTTCCGGAGGAACTTAACAATTAAAATGGCTCCATAATCGCTTCCCATCTGTCCTCATCTGTCTATATCGCGCTCCGCTTCAAACCATCGGATAAAAAAACAACCCGCGACAACCATATAAAAGTAGCTCAATTAACCTATCGGTAAGCCCCTCCCCTTGAACGCAGACTAGCCAATGGCAGTCGAGTATCAGTTGCACGGGAGCGGAACTCGGACATCTTTAGGTTTCAGCGCCATAGAGAAACATGGGAAGATCCGAACCTCGCATCGGTTTTATGGGTTTATGCTTCAAAAATAAACGATGATAACACTGATTCGGTATGAGAGCCTGACGTGAACACTGATTCCCATCAACCCCAATATCATTTATTTTATGCCATACCAAACAAGTTACAGAGCAAAATGTCCCCAAGTATTCAACCCCAATACAAATGATTGATTTTCTGGTTGTCATACACTCATTAAGTTACAATTGAATCTGCTCAAGCAGAACGTTAATGTTATCTTGTGCTTTAGCAAGGTATCTCTGGCAAAACTAGCTAACGTTAAAGTTATGAGTCCATGCTAATGTACAAACCTAAATAACGGACTGTTCTCGCGTCTTGAACAGTGTAGGTCAAAAACACATGAACGAAGGACTACATTTCAGTGTCTCTCCATATTAAACTGGTTAACTGTACATTAATTTAATCGTACCCTGCGATACATGAACAGTGCATGTTGTCATCCGCGACCGTAATCTGAGACTTCTCCCGCTTGCGTTGTGTTCAGTAAACCCTTGCTTCGAGTTATCCACCATATTTCTTTTTTTATATTTTATAAATCCCTCCATGGAATATTTAATTCACATTTGGTGGCCTTCTGTGTCCAAAATTGTGCAAAAACACCATGGGACAAGGTTTTCACACTGACCGCTCTCATTGTAAGATAGTGAGCAACTCTGTTTGTTTGTTCGAGGGAGCAACAGTAACTAAGGGGGCGGGGCTTACCGATAGATCAGTAGAGTGGGGGAACTATGATGTCAGAACCCGGAAGAGTAATTCGCCGCGGGTTCCTTCGAGATTTTCCTATGGGGTTTTATAATGGGATTTTTCAAGTTATGAGTGAATTAAAGCCTGTGGTAAACATAACTTGACGATACTTATACGTGTTGTTCTACAATGTAAACTGCACACACTCACAGCCCAAACGTTCTTACCTAGTTACTTATTAAAAACATTCGTTTTCAAAAATGAACATAACTTTGTAGTTTAGGGTATGGATGTGTGTAATTTACGTTAAGTATCGTCAAGTTATGTTTACCACATATCTCTGCTTCTGTGAATAATAAATCCCGCCTACTTCGATTTGATTGGCGATTTCTATCATTTTAACAGTCACGAGCACCATTAGACAGGCTAAAAATGTAACTTTTAAATCTTTTAGTCATCATAATAACAAACAGAGTGCTATTTCTAATTACTGATATAGACTTGTCCCCTCATGTTTATGGTTACGGCCCTGAGTAAACTAATCCAACTCAAACCTTTCCGACTGCAGCCACCATAAAACTGCAAGGAAAATCATGTACGGTAATGGTTTAAGAGATATAAGCTTCGTTAAGCTTTAATAATTTAATTTAGATACATTTTCATTATTGTTGACAATCATTACACAATAGATATATTTACAGGTCATTATGAAATATCATTATAATTTACAGGATTTTATACAAAATTGCCTGACAGATGCTTTGATTGTATGATCCAGATCCTTCACATACTGTTATTGAACTGAAGTGATAGTTACCATAAATTTCAGAGTAGCAAAGATCGGTGTCTTGCTTGAATTCAACTGGTGCGCTTTGAGGCCTTTGAAAACGATTCAGATCCTTCGCCCCAAGCAAGATTTTTTTCATCAACCAAAGTCTTCGACATTAAGAAATCTAATACACCAAAAAAATACATTTAAATAATGAACCATAACATTAACATCTGATATTATAACTACTGAATCAGATTTATTTTTTTTTTAAACCATGATGTAATATCAGCTACTTGTTTTCAACTTATATCTATCGATACTGTTAATGGTTTACAGATATATTGCGTCTTTCTTCGTTGAGGTTATCTCATCCTCATCCAATCTCGAAACACTCGAGAGATGTTAAACAGCCGTTTCCCCTCAGCGGCTCACCACACATCGTTTATACAGTGTAGAGATGAGGTCTGTTTAGCATTTACACGGCCTACTGTTGACACAGCCGGAGCGGACAGTGAGTCCAACCACCAATGGTCCATCTCAGTCCGTCCTTGTCCATGGGATCACATATACGTCCTTCGTCGTGGCCCAGACTGCTTCATATATCCCCTGCATCAGATAAAACCTTTGTTTCAATAGGGCTGAGTTTCCTTGTTGGCCCAACATCAAAAAAAAATTATTACAAAAAACAATAGTAAAAGGACCTGTTGTGAAAATACCCTGTATGGCTTCCTGACAGAGTCTTTGCATTGCATCATGCAAACTCATTTGAAAGAACAGAAGAAGTGTCAAATGAAAATGCATTGTGCTCCAGCTCTCTGCAAGAGATAAAGAAAACAAACCAAAGCATGCTTTTAAAAGATATCTGATATACAGCTTAACTATAGGAAAATAGACTTTCACGACCGACTCCTTTTGTAAAGCTTTCTTGGATGCAGTTTGGCTAGGAAGTAAACATATACTAACCCAAAAAACAAATCCTTAAAATATATGCAAAGACAAGCATAAATATTTGATCCACAGAGTAATCTACATATGACAAATATAAGTGGTATACTGAAACTCTGGAACAAGCCCTGTACTGAGTTTGTTTGTTTTTTTCTCCGGTTGGGTTTCCTCGATGTCTTTAAAACGAAAAAACTTAATCCTGAATTTTTTTTTTTACTTTGACCGTCTTTTCTTAGTCTTTCCGCTATATATATTTGAAATAAATCAGCAAAAGGTGTATTGTTTTATTCTCTTTTTTACTCTTCTTTGTTTTCTCTTTTGGTCCGTTCCGCGGATCCTTTTAATGCACGTAGTAAAGCCAGTAAACTACGTTGAAGAAGGAAAACACGGTGGGGAAGATCACCCTCGACCACTTGTCGATGGAGTTGACGTCGGCCAGGTCTGGGATGGTGACCTTGAGCTGGGAAGCCCGTCTCCTGAGCCGGCTTTTCTTCTGGGTGGCGTGGCGCTCCAGGGCGCTGTGGCCGTAGTTTTGCCGAGCCATGGCCGCCCGGCGGTACTGAAGGGTGGAGCTGTCGTAGGCTAGCATGGTGTTGCGCGGGTCACCCAGACCCCGGGAAAGATCAGACTGACCCATCTCGTTCTTTATCTCAACCGTGGTCAGCCGGATATCATCGGGGGTCAACTGGAGAGAGAAGATTGTAGGATCAGGTCTAATTAAGAATCACTGTCACCAAATGGTGCATTATTGAAGAGCTCTCTATACATGTACAAAACCAGCATTTTTCTGAGATCTGTGGGTAGGATTTTTTCTAAACACTTTATGCAACTGCTTTTTAAAATCACAGATCGAAGGGTAATGCTGTTTTTGCATACGTTGAAATGATGCACACTGATGGATGTCATGAACTAGATGTTGAAAAGAAGTGGACTGTCCCTTTAAAACCATGATGAATGCAGTATAACCATAGTTAATGAGTTACACCGCACTCATAGTAAGCTGTGGAGTAAAAGCATTTCAGGCAATAATATCCAGGATTATGTCCGAATTTCAACCATAGCATGGTTAAAATTCTGTCTGCGTATAAATCAGGCAAATAAAAAGGCAAAAACATGAAGGCAGGAGTCTAGATCAACAGTGAGGAGCCAGGTGGCAGAGATGGAGGTAAGGAACGCATTCACTCGCTTTCACTTTCCACGATAACCTTGCTTGCTTAAATTTGATTTGATTTTTCATTTTAAGCATTATTATATCTTAGACAGTTTAATAATCATCAAAATTGTCCTGCAAAAGCTACGTAAACATTGCTAATGCAGTTTGCTAAGTGCTAATGCTACTGTTACAAAGCAACAAATGTTGCACCTGGATAGTGATACAACACTTTATCAGTATATATATATATTCATATAATTTTGATTTGATCAAGACTAACTAATATCTAACCAGATTAAGTGTTGTGTTGTTCCCCTTGTCAATATATGTTCTGCTTTGAATATTCAGTCGGCTAAATATTGTGTAACAGAAGTTTAATATCTCACATACTTTCAATTATATTATATCATATACATTTATCTGCATTTTATAGACAATCTTGTTTTTTAGGTAGACAATAATCTTGGCTATTCAGATCTTAATTTATGTTTATAAATAATTACTCCAAAATCTAATTCAGCACGTCTCGTTCACACCAAAAACGATTACTGTAAAGATAATGATAATTCAGTTAAGTGTCCACAGCAATGCATGTTAATAATGATATATTAAAACATTATATTGTTATATATTTAAAGCAAAATTCTGATTGGCTGCCAATGCTTTTATCGTTTCTTCTGCAGTGTTGGGGAAAGCTACTTTTAAAAGTAATGCATTACAATATTGAGTTACTTCTACGTTACGATACGTTACTTTTGTGCCGTGTTGGGTGTAACTAATTACTGTAATTGAATTACTTTCCCTTGAAAAAGTAAGGGATTACTCTTATGTTTTCTGTATTGTACTTACAGTTATGTAATTGAACTTACTGTGTATAGACTGCAGAACACTTAAACACAATACAACAGTAGATTTAACATCAAAATGTAAAGTCTAACCTTAAAATCCATGCTTTTTATGTACCTTTCTCACTTTAAATACTTTGGTGAGTTAATGAGAATATTGGAAAAACTTTAGTGTTCAATTCTCACTATTAACTTGTTGGTTATAAGCATGAATATTACTGGGATATTGGCTGTTTTTATTACTTAAGAAGCACTTATTAATGTCTCATTCTGTAAGATATTATTCTAAATCATTAATCCTACCCAATTCTTTAATTTACCTAAGTATTAATAAGCAGTAATTAGAAGTATTTTCAGGCACAAGTTATAGTTAATAGTGAGAATTTGACCCTAATCTAAAGTGTGACCAGAATAATATTATGATTACGTAAATCACGTTACTTGTAATGCATTACCCCCAACACTTTTCTTCTGTGTTGCTATCGTTGTAGCTGTAGTGTGGACTGCCCTATATTCTCATATAATTATAATGAGTAAAACGTCTTAACGTTGTCCTCTGTGGTGTGAACGGTCCTTTAAGCTAATAAGCGTCCACTGTATAAAACGCTACGCTTGGCAATCAAACAGGAATGAGCGTCTGGGAAAAAGGCTCGGGTGCAAACGGTAACTGAAAAAAGGGCAGGACAACGTAATGGTGGAAATGATGATGCTACCATCATTACTCTAAAGGAAGAACAACAGCAAGTCATTCAAAGAAATCATAAGAATCAAACAGCAAGAGCGTGGGTGTGTTTACTTCTGGTTGGTTTTCGATGCAGAGCCATTGCATTTTATGTACCATTCAGTACCTTAAGTCTTTGATCGCCTAGTCCTAATGCTGCATCCTCCGCAAAGATCGGATCCCACATCGAGTCATACCCGTCAATTTCCCTCTGTTTCATTCTGGCATAGAGAGCATCGTCTCTCTGAACTACACTTCCCACCAACCACTGCAAGCATACAAAATCAGCACAGTTACAGAGGTGGGCCGCACTCAGAGAGAGACACAACTCTTTCAATGGGATTAGAAGGAAAGCCCTAGAGGCTGCGTCCGAGTACAGCTAACAAAAGTCTGCGCACATCTCCCGGATATTTCATCACATGTTTCTGAGGGTAAAAGCCCATTAGGTTGCGGCTGGTGAACCAGTGGAAAAATACAGCTGTACATCCGGTGTTTTAACAATCTGACCCTGAAAGGACACAACATATTACCTCAGAGAACCAACCACCTACTGACCAGAGGCCTTTGTCAACAAAGCCTAAACACGCACGATGTGTGTGTGAGTGTGAGTGTGTGTGTGTGTGTGTGTGTGTGTGTGTGTGTGTGTGTGTGTGTGTGTGTGTGTGTGTGTGTGTGTGTGTGTGTGGTGTGTGTGTGTGTGTGTGTGTGTGTGTGTGTGTGTGTGTGAGTGTGTGTGTGTGTGT
This sequence comes from Ptychobarbus kaznakovi, assembly GCA_027422405.1. Classification (NCBI taxonomy): domain Eukaryota; kingdom Metazoa; phylum Chordata; class Actinopteri; order Cypriniformes; family Cyprinidae; genus Ptychobarbus; species Ptychobarbus kaznakovi. Next base: position 59,551 of record JAPDDN010000494.1, read on the forward strand.
GTGTGTGTGTGTGTGTGTGTGTGTGTGTGTGTGTGTGTGTGGAAAGCTCGGCAGTACCTTGTTGGGGTCGGGCCTGAGTTTCTCATTGTTGGCCGTGGCGGCTTTTTCCGCCGCTCTCTTCTGCCGCTGAGGTCCTCTCCCAAAGAAAATGTAATTGACAAAGGCGTACTCCAGCAGTGCCAGGAACACAAAGACAAAGCAGCACATCAGGTACATGTCTATGGCTTTCACATAGGGAATCTTGGGAAGGGTCTCTCGCAAGTGAGTATTAATGGTGGTCATGGTCAGCACGGTGGTGATACCTGGAGTTCAGAGAAAAAGCGTTCAGGCATAATTAAGTACAGCTCAAGCCAGTTGCAGCTTTATATAACAAGAGAAGTGAGATGTAATTATCCAGCAAGCGCTGAGTAGGAGCTGCCAACGAGGCAATTACAGCGGTTATTCATGTGTCATCTTCCAACTTGAAACCATTATGAAAACTTTGACAACAATCAGCTTGAATACAATGCGCTAATGCAAATCGAAGAGATGTGTACGGTGTATGGAAGCATTGAGATATACCTAGAGATGTGCTTTCAGATTTAAACGAAGCACCATTTCGGGTAGCACTCGTGTAGCATGAACACTTTAGGACGAGCTGCATGATGAAAATGAATGCTTGAGTTTTGGGACTTGTTCACGCTCATGCAACACGCCTCACTAAGTACTGGAGACTCAAAATGTGCAGTTTGTTGAGGCTATTATTAAGCAATCAGACAATACAAGCACACACACAAAAAAACCATGGACTTACAGTGAAGGAGGGAACGCTTATGCTCACCAAGACTGCATTTATTTGATCAAAAGAACAGTAAAAACAGAAATATTGTTTACAATTTAGAATATCTGTTTTCTATGTGAATATATTGTAGAATGTAATTTATTTCTGTGATCAAAGCTGTATTTTCAGCATCATTACTTCAGTCTTCAGTGTCACATGATCTTCAGAAATCATAATAATATGCTGATTTATCATCAATGTTGAAAACACGTGTGCTTCTTAATACTTTTGCGGAAAACAGTGACACATTTTTCAGGATTCTTTGAATAGTTCCAAAGAAAATCATTCATTTTAAATAGAATTTGTAACATAATAAAAGTATTTACTGTCCCTTTTGATCAATTTTATGCATCCTTGTTAAATCAAAGTATTGATTTATTTAAAAAATGTATTATAAAAATAATTTTTTGAATGGTGCATGTATAATCATTAAGTGTCAAATCTAGATTTTCAATGGATTATTGCTTGCCACTAACCATATGCCGAATTAGTCAATTAGAACAATTAATCAGCATTTCTCGCATATTCCTAAATGTTAAATTAGTTCATCATCATCTCCGTTTGGTCAAATTCACACACACATAGCAAACACGTTCAGTGTAGAAACTCAAGCAATTAATTCTGAAGCACGTAGAGAAACCGAGACGTCAAGTCTGTAACAGAGCAGCTGTATTTCTCTTTAAACAATGCAGCAAGGTTGAGACATGTGCTTCCTCGTCACATGCCCCTCACTGCAGACAGATTCATTCTGACAAGTTCACCCAAACACAAAAGGCCCGGCTCCCTATCATCAGTGATCTATTCTCTACCGTCCCCCCCCTCCCAAGTATCAGTGTCAGAAGAAGCCATTCTGTCATAATGGCAGGAACATGGCCTTGGACATAAAACATGTCAGTAAAGAGCGACCGGAGGAAAGTTTGTCAGCGTAATCAGCAGTAATACATCAACGCAGATCAGCGGAGGCTACAGAGCACTCCTAATAGAGTTTGGAGCGGGAGAGAGAGAGAGAGGAGCCGTATTTTCACTGGAGTGAGGCAGATTTAAGACCCACTAGAGTCCAAGCATCATACAATTTCATTTGCAATTTGAGCCTCCTCTGTTGGAGCACAGGCAGGTACTGCCCAAAGGAAAGCACGACCACAATATCTAGATCCTCCTACGCACGAAGATTCATCTCATGATTGTCTCCTCTGGAGTTTCAGACGAGATGCTTTTAAACTGTACTCTGATTTGGAAAAATAAAAATACCCAAATCTACCAAAGATCTCAAATATGAGTCATAACATGAACTGAACAATCCTCTTCTTGGGGAACATGTGCTAAGATCACCTTGATTTTGCCAAGACGTGTTCCTGAATCAATCCCCAGAAGACGAGATGATGCTAGCCCACAACATATAATTTGCCATTGCGAGTAAACGTAGCGATTAAGCCAAAGTTTTAAGTCGCTGGGGTATATTTGAAGCAATAGCCAAAAATACATTGTATGGGTCAAAATTATAGATTTTTCTTTTATGCCAAAAATCATTAGGACATTAAGTAAAGATCATGTTCCATGAATATATATTGTACATTTATTACTGTAAATATATCAAAATCATAATTTTTTATTAGTAATATGCATTGCTAAGAACTGCATTTGGACAACTTTAAAGATGATTTTCTCAATATTTTGAATTTTTTGCACCCTCAGATTCCAAATAATTGTATCTCAGCCAATATTGTCCTATCATAACAAACCATACATCAATTATTTATTTATTTTCAGCTTTCAGGTGACACTTATGACTGGTTTTGTGTTCCGGGGTCACATATAATCATTACAGTTAATTATGTGTGATTTATAACTAACTGCATGATTCTTACTATACATTTCTGCCATAGTCACCACTAATAACATACTCATAAATATAATGTAGAAACTTAACATGTTCTGTAAAGCTGCTTTGCAACGATCTGTATCGTGACATGCCCTACACAAAGAACTTGAATTGAATTGAATCAATATCATTTGTTGATCCTACATAGAAAACGTCAGTAGACTGCTTGATGCATACGGCATAATAAGTCAGATTTGAAAAGTATTAATCTGCTTTGCAAACTTCTACCAGATTTCTGAGAGCCTAGTTTGTGCCTCCATTAATCAATGCACCAGGAAACAAGTGCTTATGAAAACGGTGTGTATTAAAAACACATTGGCTGTGGCCACTAACAAGTGGAGATATGTGCTTCAAATGAATGAGCACTGAGAACGTCTAATGGCTGAAGAGCACATCTTTGAAATAATTGGTGCTTATTCGTTTTAGATTAAAAATTCTGATTAAAAAGGTAAACAAACTTTGCAGACATCAACTCATTTTTTAGGGTTTTTAATGCAGATTGTTGCACCATTATTTGCTATACTTGTTGAATGAATGACGCGTGGTTGCATGCTGTTCTGTTATTTACCTGCCCCTAAACATGGCATTGAACAATGAACTGTTATCGGTCGCTTTACATGTCATTCAGACTGGACAATTAAAAGCCCAAACACTATGGCCTCAATTAAAAGTCTGGCTATATTGGACTTCCAACTTGGAAACTTGTAATGTCTTATGAACATGATAACACCGGGGGACACGTAATCACGTTTCAGCAAATTCAATGAATCAATGAGTAGAAGCGCCAGCATTATAAGATATAACCCATTTATCTAGGGTTATGAAGAAACCTGTGGAAAATCTAACACCTGCTAAATGAACGCACACCATTGCTTATTCTCTTCAATGTGTTTGGCAGGAGACTCTGAACACCTGCACCTACGTCGTCTTTCAAGTGTCCTCTACGGTTGGATATATTTATGGTATATATATTTATATATATGATATATTTATTTTCCTCTACAGATGCAAATCTCAGATGTTGAGAAGGAATATCCCAAATCAGATTTGGTCAAAGTGTGCTCCTAAAACTTGGAAGTTAGTTGCATTTTTTAATTTACATTGTCCCAAAGTCAATGTTTTTTTAATGGCTAGTAGCTGATTACATGTAATGTGGATTACGTAATCAGATTCCAAGTATTAAGACATTTTAATTAGGTTTATTACGTTTTAAAACGCACTTAATCAGATTACAGTTACTTTTTATGGATTACATGATTACATGTTTTTCCCACAATGGCAGTAAATTATTATTTATTTTTACTTTCTAATTGAGTCTACCAATTACATAAATGAGACTAAAAATTGTGCAAGTTACTAAACACTGCCCATGCATAGCTGTAAAATATTATGTCTTCATCATTTCCAGTGACCTTTACTAATTATTAATATTGAAATTCTGGATCAAATTATTTCAAACCTGGATGACTTTGGCCATGTAATGTCATGTTTATTAATGTAGGGATTCCCAAGCTTTTGACATTTTTATGATTTCAGTAATTCAGTAAAGCTTTTCATGGACTGCTGTACTACTGCAACCCTGCTGTAATGTAATGTTTAATGCATTTCACAATATAGATAACAAATATATTTTCTGTGTTTTTTGTTGTTGTTTTCCTCATCAATATGGTACACAATAATCACGTTCAAGTCTGTGATAAACGAGTTAGATGAAAAAGTAATCTAAAAGTAATCCGATTACATTACCTAAAATGAGTAATCCAGATCATTTTACTAACTACACTGTAAAAACAAATTTTTTAGTAAACTTAAAATTTGAAGGCAATAATTTTTGTGTTTTCTCAACTTATTTTTGGAGACAATTTTTGAGTTTTCTCAACTTGTTTATAGAACAAAACGTTCAACAAAAATCAGCTACAAAAATTATTTGAGAAAACTCAATAATCTGCTGAAAATGTTTTTTTTTTACAGTGTACAATTATCATGTAATTTGTAATCCACAACAGACAATAATTTGTATGTAATCTACCCAGCACTGGTAAATGTCTGAAATAAGGCCCGCGGTTCACACAAGCTCAAGATATTTTCAAGTTTTATTCTAAACCATGAAATAAACCAGTAACACCCTCTTTTGTGGCTATATGGGTCTACAGAGCTCTCAAACTGCACTTTCACAGCCTCGTTGTGTTTCAAACACAGTCTTCAAGATGCATAAAAGTTGTGTTCATTAGCGAAGATGCACAAAATCATAAACTTTCATTGGTCACAGAGCATATTTTCTGCATTAATCCAAAAGCCAGCATGAAAATCCTATTGGTTTTTGTAGAAGGAACCAGGGTGATGTTAACTTCCAGGTTACATTTACATTTATGCATTTAGCAGACGCTTTTATCCAAAGCGACTTACAGTGCATTCAGGCTATACATTTGTATTGTCAGTATGTGTGTTCCATGAATCGAACCCACAACCTTTGCGCTGTTGCTCTAACCACTGAGCCACAGGAACATAGGTTAACCTAAAAAATGATGCCATCATCACTGCGGCACAATATAGGAAAGTTGTTCCAGGACCAACAAGGATGTTTATACAGAAACACATCTTGGCAAAATCCCAGTCACTGATGCTTTACTTAACTACAATGAGAGGCAAGCAGAAAAGAGCCAGTAAAACAAGAACCAGCACAGCTGACCCCTGAGCATAAAGTGTCCCAACAAACATCTCCACCAACAATAGCACACATCACATGATCAGATGTCCCACCTAGAGCCACACGGGCAGCAGAAGCGTCGTAGTTGATCCAGAAGGACACCCAGGACAGGATGGTGATCAGGATCGAGGGCATGTAGGTCTGCAGGATGAAGTAACCAATGTTCCTCTTGAGTTTGAAACTCAGAGACAGACGAGGATAAGAGCCTGGTCCAAAAAAAGAGAGAAAAAGGACAGTTTCATACATGCTCTGTAGTAGCATCTAGGGATTGCCTTTATGGAAATTGCAGTAATTGTACCATGCAAAGTTTTTCTGCTCACCGAGGATATATTTATTTAAACTAAAAATTCAGTAAAATAGTCAAATGTTATATTATATTTTCTATTTTAATATATTTTAAAATGCAATTTATTCCTGATGTGCAGCTGTATTTTCAGCATCATGTGACATGATCTTCAGAAATCATAATAATATGCTGATTTGATGCTTATGAAGAATTTTGCATTATTGAAAACAGTCGTGCTGCTTCATATTTTTGTGATACATAATTTTAGTAGAAAACAGCTTTTATTAACAAATCTTTTATAAAGTAATAAATGTAATTACTGTCACTTTTTATCAATGCAATGCATCCTTTAATACATTTTTTAATGCAATAATGCATAATTTCTGACCATTATCAATAAACTGTTTTTTTAGCATCAGTCTTTTTCTTGTACTGCAGAATGCTGATCTTTTTAGTTTGATTCAATGCATTGGTCCGTATAGTAAACACAGGCCAGCTAAAATCTATATTTGGTGGCAGAACCGGTCACAATAATAAGCAGCGAGTCTGAGAGCGTGGGTCGAGTCAGACAGCCAGACTGCGTGACTTTATCTGTTCCTGAAAGGCAGACCAGTGATGATAATAAGACTGGAGAAAAACAAATTATGTGCACTTACTCACATGCTTACTCATCGCGTACTTCGCTTCAAGGTTTAGTAAAAGGACACTGTAACTATATATGCATGCAATAACGTCTGCACCACAGCACTTCAGCTGGTGATGTTTGTGTGCAGGATAAACTGTGGAGATCATTCCAGGCCGGGCCGTATCGCCGTATATCAGCTGTCTGTGTGCTCACAGATGTGTGTTTGATGCTGGAGCCTTTCAATGTACTTCATACAAATCAGAGCTGGGTAGTAACTCAAAACCAGTCATACGGGACAATTTTACCAAACTGAGATTTATACATCATCTGAAAGCTGAATAAATCATATTTCCATTGATGTATGGTTTGTTATGATCGGACAATATTTGAAAATCTGGAATCTGAGGGTGCAAAAAAATCTAAATATTGAGAAAATCATCTTTAAAGTTGTTCAAATGAAGTTCTTAGCAATGCATATTACTAATCAAAAATTAAGTTTTGATATATTTACGGTAGGAAATTTACACAATATCTTCATGGAACATGATCTTAATATCCTAATGATTTTTGGCATAAAAGAAAAATGTATAATTTTGACCCATACAATGTATTGTTGGCTATTGCTACAAATATAGCTGTGCTGCTTATGACTGCTTTTGTGCTCCAGGGTCACATATGTGTAATCAGATTAAAAAATTAAGTACTTGTTATTAGATTATATTACATTTTTTTATACATGATTACATATAATTCACTCAATTGCAATAAATTATAATCAGTTTATTGATCTTCTTTTTCCTCTTTTCTAAAATATCTTCTATACACTATATACACTACACTGAAGAATGATTCAGTGCATTCACTAATTATTTTAAGGTAAGTGATTGCAATCAATTTATTTGAGCTACATTTAAATAAACAAATTTAGTTGATTTTCCACAAAAACAATGTGTTTATTTAAATGTATCTGAAATAAATTGATTGCAACCACTTACCTTAAAATAATTAGTGAATGCACTGAGGTGGATATGAATAAACAGAAATACACATAATTTGACTCCTGGATTTACAAAAAAAACATTTCGGTTTTCTCAACATTACTGATGAACGCATGAAATTATGGGTTATTTAACCATGTATTTATGACTTTGGAAGGCTTTTGTCTTCAAATACATTAAAATGCACTGAACCTCTTTCATCTAATATATTTACTTGAAGTAACTCTGAGATTTTAAGGTAATAATTTAATATTTAAGTAACACATTTGAATCTGATGTTGGTTAATGGTCACATGACATCAGGTACACTAAATATTTCATCATATTTAGTACTTTTTTACAGTTATTTTAAATGTATTTATTGTAATTTTACTTTTTATATGATTTAATGAATTATTAATCTTTCTCAGCCTAAACTCGAGAACCCCCTGCAGTAATGTAATGTGTTATTAATAACAATAAACAGAATATATTTTCTTTCTCTTTGTATTTTTATGTCAATATGGTACAAGATTATCTTATTTAAATCAATGTGATAAACGAGTAATCCAAAAGTAATCTGATTACATTACCTAAAATGTTTAATGTAATGGATTACGTTACTAACTACAATTTTTGTCGTGTAAATTGCAATCCATAACAGATTATATTTAATAAGTCATCTACCCAGCGCTGATAAAAGTTCAAAGCATTCAGGGTGAGACCATCCGCTTTATATTAGCTCTACTTTCGCCTGTAACTGAAGTCTTGAATAGTCATATATGTTGGGTTGTGTCCTTCAAATATAAAAACTGAAGAAAAAAAAAATGTGCAAAATTTTTTTTGAATTAGATAATATGTACCGTTATCATGCCGTGATATAATATTCTGGTCCTAGCTCAAACATTACTCCTGACTCATGCTCCCAACGCTACAACACACACACACACAAAGCAGAATCAAGTCAACCTGTGGAGAAAACCACGTTCTTGGAGATGAGATTGTAGTCCACGATGGAGAACTGAGGCAGCTCGATCCTCTCCACCCCAGTAACGGCTCCGCTTCCCCCTCGCCAGTAAAACTCAATATCATCTGTGGTGTATCCATCTGGAGGATCCAAACACACGTGTGTTATACCAAACAAACAACAGGACAGCAGCAGAAGATGAGCTCTCTTACTCCCTTCTGCATCCAAGCGTTACGAGACGTTAACAAAGAGAGAGTTGAGCCTCACAACGCTGGCCATCATCCTCAGCTTGTCCATTTAAATATTAAATATTATAAGACATTTTTTCCTATTCATTTAATATGGGGTTAGATTTGTGTTCAACCCTGTTACCAATATTCGTGACATGTCTAAATAGGGTTTAAAACATTTTAGAAATAAATAGACAAAACTTAATATTAAACGTAAAAATAGCAACGTTAAAAATGAACAAAACAAACTAAAAACGATGCAAACGAGGGTAACGGGGTTGTAAATATCACTCAAATTACATCTCTAATATTACATCACTCAACAGCTAGTTGGGACAAAAGGTTATTTTTTTGTTATTGTTGTATTTTTTTACTAAAACTAAAGATAAATATTGATTCAAAGTTGTTTTCCTACAATATTTTGGGTAACAGGGTTGAACATCACTCACAGCTAGTTTGGACCAAAAGTTTTTATTATTGTTATATTTCCCCAAAAATTAAAGATAAATATTGATTCAATGCAGAAAAGTGACAGCATGGTGAATAATCTGAATTATAAAAAGCAAAAAAAAACAATATTTAAAGGCTATTCATTATTACATTAAATAATATATATTAAACTGGCTATGAAATAATTATTAAATACTTTTTGTTTTTATATTTCAGTTCATATTAATTTTATTTAGAGTAATGAAATATTAGATTTTTAATGGTTTTAAATTTAGTTTCTGTTTTAGTTAACTATAGTAACCCTGGTAGTGACATTAGTTAGTAATTGAACATGTGTTTTTCCATATTTAATTAAAAATGAATTTAGTATATTGCCAAAACCATGTTGTGTGACTTTTGAATTCAAGAAGGTCATCCTCTGACGTGGGACGGATTAAATCCTCATTTTAAGAGGGAACAGACACTCGAAAGCAGCTCCGTTTAATGTGAGGTTATGTTTTTAGATATACTGGATATAATGTGTTAACCGGTAGAGATTTAGATCGTCTTTATCATGGTTGTGCACTCAGGTCAAGTTACAGTGCACCGTTGTGATGAGGATTTAGCGTTTGCACCAGGGGTGGCGCTAGGGTGGGCTAGTTTTTATTACCATGCCCTGTATGCATCATCAAATAGTTTTCATGCGCATTAGATCACGAACCGCAGTTTTTACTCGTGTCAGGAACCGCCCACTGAAGCTTTTAATGTGTATGGCAACCATTAAGAAGTATAGCAGATCTTGCCATCTGTCAAGTTTGTTGGTTAACTGAGCCTTAACTATAGTAACCCTGGTAGTGACATTAGTTAGTAATTGAACATTGTTTTTCCATATTTAATTAACGAATTTAGTATATGCAAAAATGACGTTGGTATTGAATTCTAAGAAGGTCATTTAATGTTTCTATATTCCACTTTTTTATATTTAAAACATAAATCTCAAAGCATTATTTATGCAATAGGGTATGTGCAGTCTAAATACATTTACCGTGCTAAAAATAAGTGTATAGAGGCTCTATAATAGAGCCCTGAATGAATCATTTATTATATATATAATTTATATTATAATCATTTTAATTATGACTGGCACTTAGCTAAAGTATAATTTAAACATGCCTATATTTTTAAGTGTATATGTATTCTGACACATCGTCTTTATCATGGGCTTGTGCACCCGGTTTGCACACATTTTTAAGCATTGTGGTTTGAAACCGAGTGATTTTAAGCCGTAGCATGTGCTGTCTGTGAGTGAATCCGCTGCTCATAGAGCGTGTGAGGATCTTTGTTGCTTTATTAGCCTTGAACAGTTCAATACATGTACTTATATGTGTCTAAACGCCTGTCTGTGCAAGTATCCTCGTCATACGGGTCTTAAGTGAAAGTAAACAGCTGAGAAAGAAAACTCACGTGTAACAGTACATTGAACCCGGTCTCATGAATATGCATTTAAATAGTACGCCAAATAAAAACAAAAACATGTGGTATTGATACGCAAAGAAATCACTTTGGCATGCATATGATACGCACGTGTTTGGCATGGATTTAATACGCAGTTTTCGCGTACATAGGATACGCATCTACCCCACAACCCTCTGTGTAGCATATACATGCTAAAGTCCATTTTGTGTATCAATATCATGAGTTTTTGGTTTTATTTGGCGTACTATTTATACGCACCTTCATGAGATCGGGTTGATATATTCGGTCTTAAAGGGGAAGCTGCCTATTTTTCCTCCTGTCTGTCATTCATGTTAATCAAAGACTAAATCACTTTCCTAACTTTAATAATACAACATTTTATTTACACAGTGAAAACTATGCAGTATTTTTGATTAATTCACACAATGCATGTAGCATTTATTTATTGTCGGGTTTTTTTGTCCTATTGCTTGACTTTTTTTTTAGGCTTGTGTTAGTTTTTTTGCAATATTGATACTGGTGACAAGAATTATAAAAATGATTATTTGGTATCGAAAACGTTATTATGATAAAAACGGTATTAAAAACAAAAATAAATATATCGTTATTGTGATATAAAATTACTCATATCGTGAAATGTGTCCCTGGAGCACAAAAGCAGTCATAAGCAGCACAGGTATATTTGTAGCAATAACCAACAATACATTGTATGGTCAAAATTATACATTTTCTTTTATGCCAAAAATCATTAGGATATTAAGATCATGTTCCATGAATATATTTTATACATTTCCTACCATAAATATATCAAACCTTAATTTTTGATTAGTAATATGCATTGCTAAGAACTTCATTTGAACAACTTTAAATATGATTTTCTCAATATTTCAATTTCTTTTGCACCCTCAGATTTTCAAATATTGTCATATCATAACAAATGTAACCTTATGATTAGTTTTGAGGTCCAGAGTCACATATGTGGGTCACAAAAATTAAGTTTTGATATATTTACGGTAGTAAATTGACAAAATATCTTAATGCAACATAATATCCTAATGATTTTTGGCATTAAAAATCTGAAAAATGTTCACCCGTACAATGTATCATTGGCTATTGCTACAAATATGCCTGTGTTATTATGACTGCTTTTGTGCTCCAGGGTCACATATGACATTTTTAGATAACACATTTTCTAACATATCCAACAAAAAGCATGGGATTCGTGTTTTTAATACCTTACATAAACCAACGGGCTACCAAATGGCATTGTATTCATGGAAAGTGCAGTATAAATATTGACGTGACATTTAGATTTCAAAACAAGTGATCATTAAATGATGTAAGGGGACAGCTGGTTATGAAACAGACACACATCTGCGTCCGTGAAGGAATCTGTGTGTTTGCTGAGCTTCCTTCTCCGTCTGCATCTTATAATGAGAACCAGTGACCTATTTAGTGTTTTGAATAATTAACGATGAGCTTCTGATTCCTTCATATTCAAGAGAGTTATCTCTGCACGACTTAACAACCAGGTACAGACTTAACAAGGCCTGCGAAGCTGTAGGCCTTATAAAGCATTAATGCAGCGGCAAAGATAACAAACACGGCTTTCTCCTTCCGTTTAATGGGCCGGAGAGCAACGTGATGTCAATACGACAAGAGCTTGAGCCATGTGACGGTCATAAGATGTGTCTTTCTAGCGTGGGAGCGTTTGGTTGAGTCGTGTTCACCCCGCTGTCTGGTGGAAAGAGACAAAGAGCTGTTGGACTGGGAAGCACTGGTGTTTTACTTTACATTAAATCTAGTATTTCTGTGCCACCGCGTCTGATTGACTGCTGATCACTGTCAACAGATCACGTCTCTTTACTGCTACGGCTCCATTAGTCCCTCGGGCCTTGAGAGAAACCAGAGAAAGAATCCACATCAGAGGTGAGCGACTCGAGCGCAGAGCTTCTGAATCACGGCCATTAATCATGTATCAGGAATCCAGTTGATCAGGGAAAACGAGGCTTTAGCTCGTGTCTCATTAGCTCGCGTGAAACGCCACACAAAACACTTACACAGACGGGAAAACACGCAGTTGTGAGCGTGAAAGGGTACAGACACGGGGAAAGAAACGTGAGTGTGGGAGAGAAAGCCGGGTTGCCAGGTTGAATTCGATTTCAATTAGAATTTTTTTAAATACATTGCATTTTTCATCAGCAACATATGAGACACTTTTATAAACATTTGTTGGTATTAATGAGCAATGTTTGAAATTATACCTAAAGAAATTAGTATTTAATGTATCTAAATTATAATTTGTATATATATATATATATATTATATTATATTTAAGAAATTACATTAAATGTGTTGGCCCTAATATACATATATATATATATATATATATATTAGGCTGTGAATACAATTAAATAATTAATGTGCATATTTGGTATAATATATGTTTTGACGAATGTAAATTCTCTCTTATTTCAACACAAGTTTTAATGCAACATGCTGTTGGGCATGTGGCCCCGTGTTGCCAAGTCTGCAGTTTTCCCGCAGAATTGAGCTACAGTTATACTGTTGTTGTAGATTGTTTTGTTTTTTTAATGTGATTTTGGAAGATTTTTAATAGCCAATTTCCCCCAAAACCTGATTGAGCTAGTTTTGGGCTGTGATTGGCCAAGTTTTGAGTAGCAATTGGGCTGATTTTGTTACACAGACCTGGCAACCCTGATGTGGCCGAATACATTTATCTGGACACTTATGAAAAAAAGAGAGACATTTCTTAAATTAAGAGAACAGTGTTATTTTAATATCACTGAGATACCATTATAGTTTTGATTAATATTTTAAATTGGTTTTAATTTTAGGTCAATTTGTTGTTTTTTGTCATTGTTTTATTAGTTGTTATTTATTATTTATGTCTTATTAGTTGATTTTTTTCATAAGTCTATATATTTATATCTACTTTTATTTATTTTTAGTGCTGTCAAACGATTAATCGCATTCAAAATAAAAGTTTTGTTTACATAATATATATGTGTGTACTGTGCGTATATATAAATACACACATATACAGTTAATATTTTGAATATGACTTACATATATTTATATTCATGTAATTTATAATTTATATAAATATATTTAACATATAAACATAGCATATTTATCTTAAATATATATATGCATGTGTGTGTATTTATATACATACATAATAAATATACACAGTACATTATGTAAATATATGGATGCGATTAATCGTTTGACAGCACTAGTTATTTTAGTTAGAAACGTAGCTTTAGCAACTTGATGAAATGTAATAAGTTGCCATTTCAATGATGTTATGGTTATAATAACCCGGAGAGGGAATGAGCAGAAGGGGGGGGGGGGCAGATATGCAGGGCTGAAGAGAAAAGCGTGCAGTGTATCGTAGCTGAAGGAGAAAAGCGTGCAGTGTATCGTAGCTGCTTAATGATCAAACGAGCATCACATCACAGCACTGTAATCCAGCACTCCAGGGACACAGAGAAAACACTGAGAAGACCTCGCATTCCTCTCCTGTGTCTTTCATTTCACATTACAAGAAGAATTGTGTTACACTCAATTACAGGCAATAATGACAACACAGAAAGCCCATTCATCTTGATAAAGAGGGAGATGATTAGCGTTGTTATGGTTGTAAATGCATAATTTAGCACAGCTGACAAACAGATCATCAGATGTGTCTGGGTAACAGATATCCCATAATCGCTTGAGCCTATGTTTCTAACGTACTTTACTATTTCATCGGTTCTGTGACATCGGGTTTCTACAGAACAGCCATTCGTGACCATATTATTATCATTATAATTATTATTATCATTATTAATGCTATTATATTTATAGAAACAAATAAAAATGAAAACAAAAAAAAATACCATGATAATAGAAATTACTATTATTATATATTAATTTTTATTTTATATATTTTCTATATTTTATGATAAAAAAACTAAATAAAGTAAAATAAAAATGATTATCCATACTGTTAAAGTAAATAATAATAATAATTATGTATGACATATATTAAAATATTAAAAAACAACAAAGTATAATATAACATAAATTAATATTATTATTATAATTACATATTTTATTGTTTTTTTTAATAAACATTTTACATTTTAATAAAACTAAATAACGTAATACTGCATTTTGAAAATAATAAAAACATCATCAACAACAACAACACAACAACAATAATAATAATAATAACTATTACATATTTCATAATAATATACTATTTATGCATTCATATTATTATCATTACATATTATATATTTTATTGCTTTTATTATTGTAATAATTCAATAATGTTTTACTCATATAAAAAATAAAAGTAAAAAATCTTCCTGCATACTGGTTATAATCAGTGCAACATAAACATAATGATCTGTCCTGAAATGAATATGATTGTACGTCTAGACAGGGTGCTGAACCTGAGATCCACTCACAGCTCTCGATCTCCAGCGTGCAGTTCTGCTCGTCCAGCGGGTATCGCCTCAGGTCCATCATGCAGGCCGCGGTGGTGGTGATCCTGCAGAGCAGAGACAGAGGACCGTGGGCATCACTGACGCTTCTCAAGGACAACCTCACATCCACACCGCTGGATCTTACCGTTCTACACAGGCTTTGTGTGTTTCAATCAAATCTATTCGTTAAACTACATTCCTGCTGCTCAAACAGCAGAGAACAGCATCAGCGAGGGCAGCGGGGTGGATACCTTCGGTGCAAAGCAAGTATCTGCCAGAGGTAAATAAATGCTATAATGAGCAAGTATTAATCTTGACATAGTCTTGAGTGGACAACCGAGATTATTAGCTGAAGGAAACCTGTCCGTCTATTGGGTCTGACCCAACTGCAGCAGAGATGGCTTTTTCACAGTAAATTAAATCTGAGATTTAATAGATGTCTGTCTCTGAACTTCATATGGGTTGTTAAACTTCAAACTGCTTATCTTTAATAATTCAGTACACAGCTCAGTTTAAAATCATTTTACTTGAATTCACTTCTTTTCTTTTCTTTATTATTTTCTTTTCAGTTTTCAGCCTGGGCTGAACCAAACTGTCGTTGTATTTATTTAAATAGTATTTATTTTGACTTTTTGGAAGAAAGCTCTAATGCTCAAAAATACAGTAAAAATAGTAAAATTGTGAAATATTATTAACAATTAAAAAAGCTGTTTTCTATGTGAATATGTGTTAAACTGTAATTTATTTCTGTGATCAAATCTGTATTTTCAGCATCATTACTGCAGTCTTCAGTGTCACATGATCTTCAGAAATCATAATAATATGTTAATTTGCTGCTCAAGACACATTTCTGATTATTATCAATGTTGAAAACAGTCGTGCCGCACAATATTTCTGTGGAAACCGAGATAAATTTTATTTTATTTATATATAAATATCCTGAATTAAAAATAAACTTCACTACAATAAAGCATTATAAATATAAACAACTGGAATTTTAATAAACCATTGTATATTTCTACATGATTTTGAGAATTAGCATCAGTCAATTTCCATCATGATTATTTAATTAACATTAAAACGTCATGAACTTGTCTCTACAGGTTGTGCGGCTTTGATTAGATTTGAAGCAGCACTTAAACTCATTACACTGCACTATAAAACATGACCGTAATTTTAACAGTAAAAACCTGTTAAATGGTTAACGGTAAGTCCCCTAATATATACAGTGAAAAACTGTAATAGGCATTTCAATTAAATTCAATTCAATAATTTTACGGTTAAATGCCGTTTTTGGAAGTGAATGACGGCGTTGCATTTCAAATTGGATGATTTTTCTTTGAAATTACTGTTTCTTGTTAGTTTTTATTCTTATCAGTTATGTTTATTAGGGTTGTATGTTACATCTAATGTTGTTAAATTAATGTTTATTGCGTATTTCAGTTTAATGAGTCTCACTGTGATGGTGTTTAGTGTTTGTGTGAATCATGCTGTGCATCTTCTATAGACGGTTTCATCGGGTGCACGCGCCTGGCCTGAAGTTAACTTCCGGTCTGTGTTTGTTTGACAGTCTGGTTAGTGGCGCCGTATACAAACGCAGTTAAAGTGATGAGTAATGAAGTTGGACCCAGGTTGTTGTGCTGTGGGATGTGTTTCCCATAGATTTATTTATTTGCAGTGACCCGCCACAATATGAAAATTAACTGATTTTCCAAAAGCATGTAATGCACGTTTAAAAATTAAAACGAGGCGTGGGTGTTTTTATATCACTGTCTTTAGAACATGTTTGATGTCATTTTCTTTAATCTTGCATGTTATAAGACTGATAAAGCAGCGTTTGTAAGCTCAGCGATGCTTTGTCTACAGCCGTTACCGGGGAGGCTCTAGTTCTCTCGCTTTAAAGCACCTCTGGCAGAGAGTGAATTTGCATTTTTAATAAATCCGTCCAAGTATTTATCGCTGCATCTCAGTCAGTCTCATTTACGCAGCAAAGGTATTTTGCTTGTTATCAAAAACATTATCTATTCTAAAGGGACTTAGCTGTTGTTATTGATTCTATTTGGATGTCTACCGGAAGTTAAGTTAGGACCACGAAAGCACGCATGCGTATTAACATTTGTTGCCGTTGAAACCGTCTATATATGTTATTATTTAAAAGCTGCTTTGGTTCATCATGTGACTCTCCTCACCTGCTTTTGGTGTTTATCAGAGTATTACAAAAGTACAAAACAGATTTCAGTACTTCAATAAGTTGCTGTAAATTGAAGTTCAAACCATAAAACCTAAAAGGTTGCTACCGTGTTTTTTACGGTAGGCTTCCGGCAACCACAGCTGCTGTTTTTTTTACAGTAAATTTTATGGAATTTTGCAATTTTTGCAGTTTTTACCGTCTACATGAGTTATAGCGAAAACAAGCCTCATCTTTTTCTTTGTTCACCAAGACAACATTTGGGGTCAGTAAGATTGTCTTTTGTGAAATAAATTAATGCATGTATTCAGTGACAGTAAAGACAAAAAAAAATCTGTCTTAAATAAATTGGCTCTTTTTGATTTGATGTAAAGCAGCAATTAAACTAGCGCTTTAGATATTTATGGGTTGCATTTTTTGTCCAAATACAGTTCTGGCTTGTCAGCAAGCCTCATCTCTCTCTTTGTTCCCGGTCATAAATCAACATGCCAAAAACATCAATACTCCCGAGGTCCCACAATCACAGTTCCCGGAAGAGCTGGAAGAACTGGGAGCTCTGGGAAATCAGGAAATTAGGCCAAGATGGCAGAGGTAAAAATAACAGGCTATTTATAGGTCGCTACATCATCAGTCTCAGTGCATTTGTGTGTCTAAGAGATGGATAGATGAGAGTCATCGGTCCCTACAGCTGATGAGTTTGGTGTTGTTGGAAAGCTGAGGAGAGTTCGAGGTGGAGTTGGTTTCTCTCGGTTCCTCCATCCCTCCTTCTCGCTCTCTTAACATTGTTAACCCTTTCTCGATCTCTTTCATCTTCTCCTTCTCTCTCCATCTTCCATCTTTCTTTCAGTGCATACAGCACACCTCTTTTCCTCTATGTTTCCATCTGTCTAAGATCAACTGATTAGACACTACTGCTCAAAAGTCTGGGGTCAGTATGATTATTTTTGAAATAAATTAATGTTTTTTATTCATCAAGGACGCATTAAATTGAGCAAAAGTGACAGTAAAGACATTTATAATGCTACAAAAGATTTCTATTTCCAATAAATAATTTATATTCATCTGAGAATCCTGAAATGATATCAAATGCATCAAGATTTCCACAAAAATATTGTGCAGCACAACTGTTTGATAATAATCAGAAATGTTTCTTGAGCAGCAAATCGTCATATTATTATGATTTCTGAAGATGCTGAAGACTGGAGTAATGATGCTGAAAACACAGCTTCGATCACAGAAATAAATTACATTTTAAAACACATTCACGTAGAAAACTGTTATTTTTAAATTATAATAATATTTCAAATTTTTTATGTAGTATTGAGAAAAAATGCAGCCTTGGTGAGCCGAAGAGACTTCTTTCAAACATATATATTATATAATATGATATTCCGTTTGAAAGAAGTATATAATAATATGTCATTTCTGTTTGAAGTTTTAATGCTTTTGAATTAAAACTTGTAATAATTAATGTTACTTCATCCATTATTTTGTCTAGTTGTGGATTTGCTTCATACGATTATAATAGGTGCCACTAGACTTTTCCTTTAAGCACACATTATATCTGACAGCCAAAATAATTAGTACGATATAAAAGGAAAAAAAAACATATTAAAGAAATGACATTATAACCTGGATGTGTTTTATTTTTCATCCGAGTGGGCTAATTTCATTTCTTTGTCAGGTGTTATAATTGCCCCCAACCATTGCAAACACTCTGATTCTTATTAAATATGATATAATTTCTCATTATAAGTTCTGTATTGCCAAAGACACGTTAAGTGTACTAGGTATATTTGTAGCAGTCTGTGAGTTATGAAGAAAAACTTACTCATCTCTCTATTTCTCTGCTCTCCGTCTCACTGTGACCTGCTGCTTTCTGCTTGATTTGTATCCGCTTGAAGAGGGCTTGGCTCAATATATTAAGAGCAGAAGGAAGCTAGGCCTGACCCTCGCCGGTTTAGTGCCGCTTAACGCCTCTGGCAGCTTGTATCAGCTTGAAAAGGGTCTGAGGAATAAACGTCGGAGCTGTTTACTCTCCAGCGCCGTTATACTGCTCCTTCCCTGCATTGAAACCCACCAACGCTGAGATCTTCTCATCCACATGCATTCAAGAGCGTTCTCTTTACCAGCACACTAGACTTCATCTATCCATCTATCACTGGCGGTTTCCAGGTTCATGTAAGGGTTGGGTACAGACCCCAAGGCAGCATGTGCACCTTTATTCCAAACGACCTTGTTTACTAAGGCTTGTGCTGCAACACACCACGCAGGGGTCGGACTAAATTACATTATGAGGGTGACGAGCTGAAAACACTGAAGCCAAAATGGTAGTCCTGACTTGGATCAAAGATTTCACACACTTAGCTGTGTTGTTCGGTCATTCTTGACAGAAATATTGTACTTTTTTTTATCCGAATGGTATGAAACTTGGTAAAGGTGTTGGCACTTGCTTTGTGAACACACACACCAAAAATTAATCATGGACATGATTTAAAAAAAATGAAATGGTCTTGCAAAAAATAGTCACAGGTCAAAAATGATCGCATTGTAATGATTGGGAAGCGAATTTCAACTAGTGGAAATGTTTGGTACTGCATCCAAACTAAATCATGCTGGAAGCTCATTATTTGAGATATCAACCTTCACAACTTCCTTTGAGTTGACTTTCATGCCATTTTACAGTAAAACATATTTTGGAAAATATGCATTTCATCTAAAAGTAAAAAATAATTGTGCATTTTTCATAATAATAAACTCAAACAAATTTTTAAGTTTCACTTTTTTCACTTCAGCAATAATCTGTAC
>JAPDDN010000499.1:0-47465 GCA_027422405.1 Ptychobarbus kaznakovi
ATAATATATTCTGTGCACCCTTTGCACTAAACTATCTGTTGCACACTAATATGTTTGTATAATTTATATTCTGTTGCACCTTCACATATTTACTATGTATAGATGTGTTACAATAATGTAGACGTGTACATACGGTGTATAATGTGTATTGGTAACTAAGTATATCTTTATAGTACACTGTGTTACGGAGTATATGTATGTGTATATTGCACATTGTCTTCTGTACAGTCTGTAAATATGTACTGTCCATATGTAAATAGTTTTTTTTTTGCACTGTCTGGAGCACGCTCTTAAGAATTTCACTCACCAAGGCACTTGCGCTGTGGTGATGTGACAATAAAAGTGATTTGATATATATATATATATATACACATACAAATTCTTATTTTCCATTTCAATATTTGTTGCTCTTAAAAATCAATAACACATACATTTAAGACAAAAAATAATATAAGACATACCCTTTATTGGTGTTTTGTGAGAAAATAAAAGCCAAGAACATGAAAATGAATATAATTTCCAGCAAGTGCCAGAAGTGGCTCAGAATGCACTGAGAATTGCTTTTAATTTTAGTTTTTATTTATTAAGTTGTCGGAAATATGAATGCCCATACACATGCATAAATGATGTATGAATACAAGGTTCTAATGTATTGATGCAGTTTCATGAGAAATAGATGAAACTGGAAGTGATGATTAGGGCCAGCAGCAGCACATTCAATGTCCAATCATTCACACAGTGTCAAGAATCCGGTTCGTGGGCTTCTGTCCACTCGCAATCAGAGGTTGCCCTTCCATCTTCTTGACTCTTGCACCACACAGACTGTTGTGTCATACTGGACTGCATTTCCCATAACCCATTGCACTGATCACCCAACTGTCATAATCACACTCTGCACTGATCACACAGCTGTCCGCAATCACACACTCACCTGAGAGCGATTACACACACCATACAAAAGACATTAATTTCCTTCCACAGATCGCCCAGTATTGTTCTGTGTGTAGCACTCTCTCAGTGTTAGCTGCCTTACCGTGCCACTCTGTATTTATACTTAGCTCTGAGTATTGATCTGCATGTTTCACTCTCCAAGTGTTAGCTGCCTTACCGAGCCTTTCTGTGTTTTATTTAGTTCCTGTAATGTCTAGCGTTTATTGCTCTCCCAGTGATAGCTACACTATGGAACCCTTCCATGCTTTCTAGTCTAGTTTATTTTGTTTATTGTCTTTTGTCCTCATTCTTGCCCCTATATCTGGATTAACCCTTGTCTTGCCGTTCGGGGCTCTGTTCATACCTCGTCTAGATTATTGCCCTAGGATTACTCTGTGTCTTGCCTATGCCATACTTGTTTGCTGTTTATTGACCCTGCCTGTGTGTATGACCACATCTCTGTAATAAAGCATTGCTTATGGATCCGTACGACTCACGTCTCGTTTGCCACGTTACACACATGCTGTTCAGCATGCTGTTCAGCACAACCTTCTTGACTGCTTTCATATAAAAAAAGATCAGCTTACCTTTCATCCTCATCAATTGCAAATTATTTGACTTAATTATTAATTAATTTAGTGACAGGACCCTGAGTGCACAGAATGAATGGAAAAATAATACAAATATTGCATTAATTCTTATCAGCTCACTTGAGGATAAAGGTAGTGACTGTACTATGATTTTCAGAGAGGGCAGAAATTGCCTCTTTTAGGAGAGGTGACATTGGCCCTTATCTTATACAACACACTCTTTTGCTGTGGGGTGTGCTTTTTCATTCACTTCTACCTGAACTGAAGTGTAAAATTGCAGAATATGGAGAACTGTGCCGCATTTTTCACCTGTAAGTAAAATGGATTATGGGCTCTTGGCCAGAAACATAGCAAACAGACAGATCGCTGTTGTTTAATGTGGTTGATAGTGACCGATGCCTGAGCATGCAACTGTCTGCTGTCCAAACTAGCATTTATTTAAACTTGTAGCACAGCACTATAAAATATCCTAGTGTTCACTGAACAGTCACCTCTTTGCTTTTCTTGATCTGAGGAACTGGTCAAGCACGTGGGGAAGGTTCCTCATTCGCTTCACGCAGTCACATCAATACCCATTTGTCTCTCACTTCAGCAAACTATTTTGTATACAACGAATTGTGACACCCGACATAACATTTGAATCCCGTCTCATCTTGTTAACGAAGACGTAGCATAAATTTCATCATAGTTTTTATCATCAGATATTAGTTTCAGCTCGTCAACGTTTCTTCTTAGTCACAGAAAAAAGGTTCGTTGACGAATATTTTTTGTCGTCATTTTCATTGACACCGACGATGTTCACGTTTAGTCTAGAACTACAGTTACATGTTTGCACTGACTAAAGATTTATTTTAACATGGAGACAGGAGAGCTGTCAGTCAATAGATGGGAAATTAACTATATATCACATATCTAAAATTAACTTTATATCCTTCTAAATTAAAAAGTAATGTTACTTTACTAGTTACTTGAAAAAAGTAACCGGATTGCGTAACTTGCATAACTTGTAATGCATTACCCCCAACACTGCTGATTGGTGACTCCCAGTGGGCTGACGGCCATGGAAAAGTGGCACAAGGACAGTTGAAAAAAATATTTGTTTTACTTTCTAAAAAAATGTATTCCATTTGTTGTGAATTTTTGCAGAGTTAATGGTGAGCCAGTTCCACCTCCTTCTTACCGATCATATGAACTGTTAAACTGGTGCATAACCCAGGAGGAACACACCATCAAAGAGCCCTTGCGTGGTGGATTGCGATGGCAAGGAGGACGGGTGGCAGCTGCTGCTAACTGAGGTGTAGCTGGAGTGACTTGGCAGAGAGTCGGATCAATTTGCTGCTGTCTACTAAATAGGTCACAGAGGGGCAGCTGCCGTTTACTAGGGGACGAAGCAGTCGCTGCTGTTTGCCAGAAGCCAGAAGTGACAACTGTAGAAAGAGAGAGAGAACTGGGCCTGAGACATTTTATGTCTTTTCCTTTTTTTATCTAAATATTTGATTCAAGTTTATATTTATGTTGTGTTGGTTCCCACCTCCATCCTTCCTATAATATTATGAACTGTGTATCACCAACTATCACTTAAACTCTACGAACCATTGTTCTTCAAAATATTATATTTTGTGTTCTGCAGAAGAAAGTATAACGTAAATATTTTACATCTATTTATCCCTTGTGTGCACATAGCAGTAGCAGAACTGTTTTATCTTCATGCATGAACTTGGAAAATGTCCTATCCGTCAAAAATAAGTGTTCAGTTTTTGTAGTGTGATGCACATAATCATTGTGTGTGGCTTGTTGTGTTTAATATATATATATATATATATATATATATATATATATTATGTCAACTGACATTCTGGACAGGACTTGCAATAATCTTTCACCCCGCTATACATGCCAGGCCAATAAAATCTCTTGGAAATTCTCACCAACGTTTTCATGAATCCCAAGTGTCCTGCCCATGGAATAGAGTGACCTTCCTCTAAAACTCGCTTGCGATACTCTTTGGGTACCAACAGCTGTTTTCCCTCCTCTTTAGTCTGTCTGTAAAGAAGGTCATTGTCTACCACAAACACCTCATCGCACAGTGAACTGAAAACTGCAGCATTATTAGCCTTCTGAAAACATTCAGTCAATGTGTGATCATCTTTCTGCAGTTTAGCTAGCTCATTGGGTATGCTAAACTCAATGTCATTGATTTCAGGCTCTGCTAACTGGAATTGTAGCTGCTCTGAACCATCAATCAGATCTGTAACCAAATCTCTTTGTTTCTCCAGTCTGTCTTCCTTTGACACACCTGTTTCACCTACACTGTGTTCTGTGAAAAAGGGCATTTCTCTAAGGGTGCTTTGTACAGGATCTATGGGTGACTTTGTTAAACTCTGTGACTGAGCTCTAGTAACCACTCCACACCAAGCAGTTTCCTTTACTAAATCCACTAAAACTGGCATATCAGTGCCTAGCAACACTGGATAAGGTAAATTAGGCGCAATACCAACATTCATCAAGTATGGCTAGGGCTGTAGTCAAGTCCACCTTTGTCGAGTCCAAGACAAGTCCAAGTCCAGGACTATCGAGTCCGAGTCAAGACCGAGTCCAAAGAGGTTCGATTCCGAGTCAAGACCGAGTCCAAAGAGGTTCGAGTCCGAGTCAAGACCAAATGAGACTGTCAAAACAGAGAAAGAAAAATAATCTTCTTCAAAACCACATACTTAATTATTGATAATTTATGTGATACAAGAAACAGCATATCTTCTATTCTAAGATAATCATTTTGCATTATTATTTGTAATGATCTAAAAGCATGTGCAGCAACACTAGGATCAAATTAGGCTATTTTATTTATTTTAGCTTTAGCAATTTCACTAAAGTCACATAGCCATTATAGTGTAACAATCATACTATGGGTTGCCAATGGAAAATATTACAAACAAGCAACATAAGTGTAAAAAAAAATCAACATGTTCCCATTCTTGAACTTGTTACTTGTTCTAAAGCAGGGTGTCCAAACTCAGTCCTGGAGGGCCAGTGTCCTGCAGAGTTTAGCTCCAACTTGCCTTAAAACACCTGCCTGAAAGTTTCTAGTATGCATAGATTAGCTGTTTCAGGTGTGTTTGATAAGGATTGGAGCTGAACTCTGCAGGACTACAGCCCTCCAGGACCAAGTCTCGAGACCTCTGTCCTAAAGAAGCCATAGTACAATATAACCCTCCCAAGCAAGGCTGTGTAGCATATAAACACTTTCAGGTCTGTGTGTCTGTGTGTGTGGTCGCACATGCATTTGTTTGCTATTTGCCTTTAGCCATATAATATAAATGCTATATAATATATACATCCCCGGGGATGGGGGATATAGACCGTGTTACAGGTGTTAATTTAGTTCAGTTAGAGAACAGACAATTAAAGATTTAAAAAAGAAAGAAATTACAAATTCGAGGTTTTTTTTTATTGCTAGGCGATATGGAAAAAAAATTCTTGATTTTCTCAGAATATTTGACCATTTCTTGATTTTGTAAGATTTTAAATAGTCAACTTGAAAATGTAACTACAACATGATTCAAGCAACTTTTTTCTTTATTAACCCTCTAGTTAAAGAAAATTATATTCTAAGTGCACCACACATGAAGTTGTCTTCAAAAAAAAAAAATCACTAAACATATTTGCAGAAAAGATGCATGAACTACAACTACATCTTGTACAAACCATTCTTATACATATTAGGCTATATGTTCAGAAATAATACAAGAAAAATGCTTAAAATTATCAAGTAATTCAAATTCAAAATGACTGAAGGTATAACACCTAGAGTGCTATTATTAACTATAAAGGCTCTGTAAAACAATGAACAGCGGTTTTCAGCCTGTCACCCTGATGCAAACCTCAAATATCAGACATACAGTAGTAGGTCATCACAGGTTTTGTATTCGATTATGCTGCTTTTCCATTGTTTTTTTTAATATGTAAACATCGTCGCGATTGACTGTTGCGCTCGCGTCTCTTGCAGCATCTCGTGCATTAAACGGTTTTCTAAAAACAAGGAGCTCTAGTTATTAAAATATGTTTAACTCACATCTTCTTGCATTTTGTCCTATTCCACTGCCCGCGTCGCATCTTTGTCAACACAAAACATTCTGTGTGAATGGCACCTAGAGAGCATCACACGTATCATGCACAATCATGTGCATCGACATGCGGTTGGATTGTTCTTTTCTCTTTACTGTTATTATCAAAGTGTCTAATTCTAGCATTTGGTAACATTTCACGATTCCTCGATTTATAAAAATCTAATTGTGGCAAAATATTAAATTCGAATTGATCGATACAATCTGATAAATCGCCCAGCCATTGCCACAGTGTTTGCTTATTTATTTATTTTATTTTACATCCAGGTGTATGCCGTGCCTCCAGGCTTTATTCGTTTTGCTCTTATTCGTTATTTTTCTTATTCATTTGGTGCCACAGCTTTTGATGATTTTCTGTTTTGTTTACATTTAAACATTTTGTAAGTTTGTTATTTTATATTAGGCTTATAGCATGGTAATTGTGTATTTTTATTCGTTTTGTTAATTAAAGTCCCATGTTTATTGCAGAAAAGTTGTTGTAAGTTATATATATAAGCAATTGGCCGGAAATGAAAGCAAAAGCAAAATGCGCACGGGCATTAATAAGGTATTTAAAAGCGAAGGAAAGTGAGAGGGAAAACTCCAACAAACTTTGTAAAACCAAACTGTATAATGCAACTCGCCGACATTGTGTCTGTGGCCAAAATAAAAATTATTTATGCCTCCACGCAGCGCGCACACTCGGAGCCAGGCATATGACGCAGCTGTGCATTTAACAGGCAACCAATGACAATGTCCGTTCTAGATGGAGTTAAACCAATTACATTACCCATTTTCCGATCAAGCACGCCAGATTAATGTTTTGTTTCGAAAGAGAAAAAAAAGCATATAGACTTGGACTCGGTCGAGACCAACTGGAACATTTGCGAGTCCAATGACCAAGTCCGAGACAAGTCCGAGTCCAAATACCAACGAGTCCAAGACATGTCCGAGACGATAGAAAAACGTCTCGAGACTCGGAGTACTACAGCCCTAAGTATGGCTGCTTGTTCACCTCAATATAAACTTAAGCAGTGGGTAACTCTGCTTTATCCCCATGGACACAACACACTGAAACTGTGTCCTCAGACCACAAATCTCTGGTAATGTACTGATCCTGTACTAAGGTCCTTGTACTACCTGTGTCTATCAGGGCTGTTACTGGCCTTCCATTCAATAAAACTGTAATTATGGGTTCTGTGCTGGAATCATTACAAACTGTAGAAGTGGGTCTAGGTACATAACTCAGTCTGGCAGATCTGGGCTTTTTAAGTGGGCAATGTGGGCTGATGTGACCTGGTTTACCACAGTTATAGCAAACTACATCAGTGCTGGATGATGTCTGTCGTGTGTCTACAGGCTTAGGATTAATTGGCTTTGAGAGGGTGGGCTGAACAATCTGGTTCTGACTATGAGAGTACGAACTTCCCCCTAACCCCTCAGACTTACCTCCTGCGGCTTGTAGGCTGCCAGCATATCTGAAAGTTCCAGAGAATCCTTTACGAGCTGCAACATAGGCTTCAACCAGTTTAGCTGCTTCTTGTGCTGTACTTGGATCTCTCTCCTTCACCCATGTTCTCAAGTCTGGAGAAAGCACATGCATGTACTGTTCCAACACTATGATTTCCATCAGATCCGTCTTGCTGCTGTCTTTAAAGTTGACCCACTTGGAGAACAGATCCTTTAAGTGGACGTACAACTCTATCGGTGACTCATCAACAGGTGTATTCAGAGTTCGAAATCTCAGTCTGTAGGTTTCTGCATTGATTTAGTATTTCTGGAGAATGGCTTCTTTAACCCTTTCGTAGTCAGATGTATAGGTAGGTGACATAGCGACAAATGCAGCTCTTGCCTTTCCAGTGAGTAGGGGAACCAGATGTATAGCCCAGTCTTCCATTGGCCACTTGTACACCTCCGCCAGTCTCTCAAAAGTAGTGAGAAAATGTTCAATATCATCAGTGTCTTGCAACTTGGATAATTGAGGCATATGGTCAAGAACTCGAGTTACTGACCGTTCCGAGGTAGAAGCTCCTTGTCGGTTCTGCTCCAGATCCATCTGTATCTGTGTAACTTGATGAGTGAGGACCTTGTATTCCCGTTCCCGTCTAACTGATTCTCTCTCTTGCCTCTCATCTCTGTCCCTTTGATACTGTAGAAATGCTTGAAACATTCCCGCCAGAGCTGTAACTGCAGAATCACCTGTGGGGTTAGAAATGTCCACAGGCTGCACTGGATCACTAGATGTGGCACCTTGATCCTGCTCCACTTCAATATCCGTTTCTGGCTGATTCTTCTTCTTAGGTGGCATGCTGGTGGTTTCTGTGTCACTCACCGGAAACTTGACTCAATTTCTGATACCAGATGTTGGATTCGTGACCACCTCTGAACCAAGTGTTAATTCCGACCACTTCTGACACCAAATGTCAATTCCGACCACTTCTGACACCAAATGTCAACAGGATGACCCGAGCAATGGGTAAGTAAGTGACACATAAGAAATTGTAGGTATGATGAAGAGAGTTTTATTGTTTCTCCTCTTTTCAAATATGAAAAAGCCAGCCAAGAATGCCTCAACAGCAAAGTATCAAAATAACAAAATAAATAATATATATAATATACAGGCTCATTCAGCTAAACCACCAAGGTCTGAACAGCATCTGTTTGCACATATCCAGTCTTATTTCAACACTCTAAACCAACCGACCTTACTCTTTGTTCTGAGCCGGTTCCAACCTCCCCTCATGGTGACTTGGGAGCCATTTTATATCCTAGGCTCCACCTCCGGATCATACCATGTTGGAGGTAAAACCCATAAGTAATAATACACATAGTTAACCAAAAAATTAAACAAACATGCATATTACTAAAATAAATAACATACCTCAACAACATCTTACCATTCAACATATAAACTTTAAAACAAACAATTTAATATTGGCAGGTATAATGGTTGTGACCCTGCTGATGTCACACCTAAGATGGCTGCCAGTGTTTGTATAAAAGTCCAGGTTGAACATTAAACAGGTTTGGCTCTGCCTAACAAAACTGGTAAGTGTATAAAATCTATGTTATTGTATTTCCAATAAATGATGCTTGATGAAAACATGTGTCTGTGGTTATTTCCATGTAGCAAACAATATTAACAAGACTTATTCACAACAACACTGTATGGGTGTATGTGTATGTCTCAGTGCTGCACTGTGACAGTGCCCCTACACACACAATTGGCCCCTGCCTGGCCCCCCCAGTTTTCTGTGGTCTAGAACCGCCCCTGAAAATAAGTGCCTGAAATAAAGCTGCTTTGCAATTTCATTGATGACAGCAGTGTTAATGATAATTCTTATAGGTCTATAATTCATTGTATAAATTGAAAGACCTTTTTTTTTTTTACTTTTTACAAACATTTTAAATGAGGAGTAAGGTAGCCTATTTTATTATCTTCACAGCACATCATGCAGTGATGAGCTATGAAATTATTGTGGGGCAATAATTTAATGTAATTTAATAATATAAATAATCTAATAAACAATAATAGGCCTAATAATAATAAGAATGTAACAGGCTAACATTAATTGGAAATGCTAAATCCTCTAAATATTGCAATTTTTTATGCTTTTGACAATATATCTGGCTGTCATGCTCAGCACGGGGAGGTTACCACCTGCAATGAGTGCCCATGTGGAAATATTTTTATGAATTGTCAGCACTATTTATTGTAAATGGTTAGAATTTACCATGTTTTTTAATAGTTGGCAGTGAGTGATTGACACTTGATGGTCAGAAAAATGACTAGATATGTGTAAAAAAAAAATGAAATAAACAAACTTTATTTATTTGTTATATAAATTCATAAATTATATTACTTTGTAAGTGTCATATTTGTCAGATGGCATTAGAATCTATATTACTAATACCAGTGGCATATGAGAAGTTTAATACCACAGGAAAAAAGTTAAATATGCCTTTTTCGAAGAAGCTGCTTAAAAAAAACTGATAGCTGAAGTTAGGCATTCATTACTTTCATTACATTGCAGTACTTACTTTCTGATGAGTCTCGATTTCTGCTGCGATATTCAGATGGTAGGGTCAGAATTTGGTGTAAAGAACATGAAAGCATGGATCCATCCTGCCTTGTCTCAACTGTTCAGGCTGGTGGTGGTGGTGTAATGATGTGGGGGACATTTTCTTGGCACACTTTGGGCACCTTAGTACCAATTGAGCATCGTTTAAACACCACAGTCTACCTGAGTATTGTTGCTGACCATGTCCATCCCTTTATGACTACAGTGTACCCATCTTCTGATGTACTTCCAGCAGGATAATGCACCATGTCACAAAGCTCAAATCATCTCAGACTGGTTTCTTGAACGTGACGATGAGTTCACTTTACTCAAATGGCCTCCACAGTCACCAGATCTCAATCCAATAGAGCACCTTTGGGATGTGGTGAAATGGGAGATTTGCATCATGAATGTGCAGCCGACAAATCTGCAGCAACTGCGTGATGCTATCAAGTCAGCTCAGGTCCGCTCAATGGACAATGCAAAATATGTAACACAACACAAGAGAATATATATATATATAGTAAAAAAATACAATAACAATAATTACAAAAAAATAACAATAATGTGTGCAAATCAATGGTAGACAAAAACACTACATATATGTGTACAAGTTGTTGCTTGTTAGCATGTGTGTTTGGCAGTGCTCATTTTTTAGGATTACTGATAAACTACTGCTGTTTGATTTGTTATCTATTTTAATTTTAGATAAATTATGTATGCATTTAATATGTCTTTATAGGTATTTTCTGTAGTTTTAGTTTTAATAAATTGTATTTATTTTAGTAACATTACTTCAACATACTACATGGAAATGAAATAACGTATATATATGTATATATATGGGTGTTTGGCTTAGTGTCATGTTAGAATCATTTTTATACTCATACCTTTTGTTGTTTTAATATTTTGAAATATTTTTAGCTTTATTTTTTGTTTTCATTTAAATGTTAAGTTTTGAAATGTTTTTTGTATGCATTTGTCATTTTATTTAATTTCTCCATTTTCTTAAATGTGTTTATATAGTATTTATAGAGTTTTAACTTATAGTTTTAGTTACTTTTTTCTTATTTGTAAGTCGCTTTGGATAAAAGTGTCTGCTAAATGACTAAAAAGTAAAAAAAAAAAGTAAATAATATACATTTTTATACTTTAAACAATATAATCATATATCCTACGAGGTTAGAGGCAGCGATCCCGGTGGTACTCAACTTTTTGCGTCAGGTGTTATGGATCAGTGTTAATTGTTAATCATCAATGACAAATTATATTAATTATGGTTCCTAAAAAATATCTGAGATTATCTCGGTACAGCATCTACTTGATTTGCTTCTGTTTCTTCAGTATGACGAGTTAATCTGTCTTTATTGTATGGCTCTGTACACTTTCAGTTCACTGCTCGATGCAACGATACCTTCAAAATGGTGACTCGGTGACGTCACACATAATAAACGCACGTGACCGATTCAAATGATGAAATAATAGCACAAACGTGCCCTGTTCACTCCAAAGTCCCCACTCCAAGAGGATAGGGATGATCACTTCCATTTGGAATTTGCCCCGTGAACCGTACGGTTCGGTACGCATACCATACCAACCTTAATATATATATATATATATATATATATATATATTATGTGTTAATTATGTTATATTTTTGGCTTAATTCCCATTTGTATATTCCTCATTTATACCCATATTGTCTTTTACCTATATCTTTGTTTCAGACCACAAGGGCTATATATTCTTACGTCTATATCAGCAGAATAAGTAAAATCCATTGTCTGGGTTCTCTGAATAACATTTCAGAAAGAAGATGGTCTTAACTATGTTATATTATACGCATAATTAACATAACATAATTAGTTTGAAAGCATTGCAAGCCAGCAGTGTTAATAATTTAATATCTACCAGCAAATTAGCAACTATTCTGGTGAAGTGACTTTGCAGTTCATGGTAGCACCTAAGCACGTCAAGCAGCGTCTGCCGCGGTGCTAAATGTTTTTTTCTGTCTTGTGAATGATTCCCAAGCCCAGATTCATTCACACACAGGATAACTCACAGTAAGCAAGAACAGATGCTCTGTTGAATGTTCATGTGTGAAGCTGCTGAAGCAGCAAACTGGGCCTGTTATCCTGCCCAGCACGCATTTACAATTTTATAGCTGCAGTATTTCGCTGGCAGCGCCGGCTTGTAAGAGAAAGGTACGCTGGACCTGAGCCAACTTAATTGCGCCCCTTCTAGGTCCCTTCTGAGTGGAGTACAGAGGAGAACTTAAGCGGTAAACCTGATGTTTTATCATGCATTAAGGGGATTACTGCATGACAAGACACTGCAGATATTAAGAGACTTCACTGTCAAGGGACGAGCACAAGGGTTGCCAAGATAAGGAAGTGTTGTCTAATGAGGAACCGTTAGCCCTCTTGAGTTCAGGTAGCACTATTACAACAGTCACATGCTTCATGATCCCAGTCGCCTTCTGTACCACCGGCGTTCGCTCATTACTTGCTTCCACATCATTTAAATGAACTGTGCCTGTCATGTGATTTATTTTAATACTAATTTCAAATTCCATTTATAGTTCAGTGTACATTTTATTAGCTTTTGTTTTCTTGCAATTGGTTTGATATTTTTAATTCAAATTTTTATTCTAATATAAAACCAGAAATTATCCTATTTACTTTGTTAATTATATGTTCTTGACTTTATTGTGTGCAATTTCACAACATTCTTCACAATATTTCATTAGGCTAATAATTAACAACTGCCTCCACAATTATTTAAAATAGTTATTAAAAACATTAAAAGACAGTCAAAATTCAGCAAATATAAACCTGGCGTGATATTGTATCCCTATGCTAAGACAACATTTGTGGCGCATTAATATTAACTAGGTAATGTGACTGCACTAAAAACATTATTTCTGTGCATTACTTAATATTCATAATATTCATGAGCTCAGTCTATAATAGTAATAATTAATTTGTTACATTTATATAGCGCTTTACTAGACACTCAAAGCGCTTTACATAGTAAGGGGGCTATCTCCTCATCCACCACCAATGTGCAGCATCCACCGGCAGCCATAGTGCGCCAGAACGCCCACCACACACCAGCTTATTGGTGGAGAGGAGACAGAGTAATGAAGCCAATCAGTTTTATGGGGATGATTAGGAGGCCATGATGGTCAGAGGCCAGTGGGCTAGTTTGGCCAGGATAACACCCCTACTCTTTTTCGAAGGACATCCTGGGATTTTTAATGACCACAGAGAGTCAGGACCTCGGTTTAACGTCTCATCCGAAGGACGGTGCTTTTTCCAGTATAGTGTCCCCTTCACTATACTGGGGCATTAGGACCCACACAGACCACAGGGTGAGCACCCCCTGCTGGTCTCACTAACACCTCTTCCAGCAGCAACCTAGTTTTTCCCAGGAGGTCTTCCATCCAGGTACTGACCAGGCTCAACCCTGCTTAGCTTCAGTGGGCAACCGGTCTTGGGCTGCAGGGTGATATGGCTGCTGTGATGTCACAACCTGTCCAACCTGTCCATTGTTATCCCCTGACCTCTAAAAAATCATTCCAACTAGGCTGAGATTCCGTTGAAAAGACGTTCAACTTTGTCGTGCCGATCAAACATTCTGTTCTGGAATAAAAAATGGCCTACGTATTTTTTTTGATATTGGAGTGTGGCCACACCTCCACACATCGCATAGCATTGAAAATGTGCCTCATGGTCTTGTTAACATGTACTACCATGTGAATTAAATAAAGAAAAGGATCAAGCTGACTCACATCTAGTTTTCTTAAGAGGAAAAAGTTGTAGCTCACCAGATGTCTGATCTAATCAGTTTTGAGTTTTTTGGGATCAACACTTGAGTATGGCAGTTACTCCACGCAAATTCAGCAAATTTAAATCCAAAATTAAATATGTAACTATTTAATTTCAAAATTCTGTCAATATAACTGTAAAGGTCATTTCACAGGATTCGTGTCAACAGTCCAGATGCAGTGAAGTCTGGAGTACACTGACAAGCTGTAGCGGTCAAGCATGTTAACACATTGCTCAGAGTTCAAACTAATTAATATTTGACGCTACTGGATGCTAATTAGAGGACAGCTTGGATAATGTAGAATGACATGATCAGTTCGGATCTAAACAAATCAAAATAAGATGGACTGATCATGTGTGCATAGAGATTGTACGATACAATGACATTTAGAGAGTAATCAAATTACATACATTTGATATTTTATGGAAATTGATAAATAGTACACAAAAAGTTTTCCTGTGGTGTCATCTGCAATATTTTGATAGTCCACGTTAGACATTTTTCTAACTATGGCCCGGTTTCACAGACAGGGCTTAGACTAAGCCAGGATTAGGCCATAGTTCAGTTAGAACAGTTAAGTCATTTTTATAAACGTGCTTAGAAAAAAACATTACTTGTGTGTATCTTGAGACAAAACAAAGGCACTGATATATTTTAAGACCAGTCAGTGCAAGTATTTTTCAGTTGAAACAGCTCAGACTTAAAAAATTTCTAAGACTAAACGTAAGCCTTGTCTGTGAAACCGGGGGTATAAGTAACTTTGCAACTACGTGTCAAAATAATTATCATTACAGTATTAGAAAAATGTTAGGTTAGGTTAGAGTTAGTGGAATAAGTTGACATGTAATTGCAAAGTTACCTATAGTCAGTAGAATGTTTATTGGTGGAGCATCAAAATAAAGTGTTAGCGGATATTAAGCAAAGAGTTTACAAATACACTAATGACGGTTAGTTGACATAGAGTTGACAAGTTAATTATAGTTAGTAAAATGGCTGAAGTGTACTTTCAAAAAATCTAATCTAAAAAAAATTTAAATAAAAATGTGAATTGGCCAAATCTGACTGAAATTTCATTATTTGGTTTATAAACAACTAAATAATCCATTAGTAATTGAACTGATTGCTCTATCTACTGAAATTACTTCAAGTAAGCATGTTAATTGTTCTGATTGAGTTCATTCTGAATTCAATTTCAATGGGATTGTAAGGGGTGAAGAAGACATCGATCTAATTTGAAGCTTGTGACATTTATACGTGCACATCAACCCGATAACTTTATTTAGTGCTCATGTGAACACTGCATTTGGAATGATTGCATTCTGACTGAGACAAAGGTTGCCCATGTAAACGTAGCTACAGGAAAAAGATGATGAGTTGTTAAAATATTTACTAATGGTTTTTAATGTCCCCTAAATTGAGCAGCACTCCACAGTGTGTCTGAATCATTTGGAGAAGGCAGGATTGCTATGTCAGTTGTAATGAGAAATCAGTGCTTCCAGCAAATGAAACTCAACTCATCTCCCAACAGGACTTCTGGATGAGCTCTGGTCACAGCATTTTCCCATGATGCTTCTCTTCAGTTCACAGTGCTCCCCCAGGTATGATTACATCACTCCAGACTACATGAGCGCAGGCATCCTCAGGCTACATAACTCATTAATGAGACTTTTATTTTTTAATTAGGTTTAATTTCTTAGTAATTTATTGACCCTTTTATTATGAGATTCTAAAATGGTACAATGTTTATGGTGCAAAATGCATAGTATTTTTATAACATGCTTTTTACCCGAACATTTGTTTTGGAAAACATTTGTTCTAAATAGATTTTCAAGGGGAAAAAAATTATAATAAAAAAATTAAATAATACAAATATTTACTTGATGATTCAGTCAGTGGGAAATAACTTGACTGGTCTGCAGAAAGCCAGCTGAACACCTCTGGTGTGACTTTAAATGCAGACCTTGAGCCAAAAACTCATCACCAAACACCAGTGACTTATGGGTACATATGGGTAGAGTCATTTCATACATTTCAAAACTGTTGCAACAGAGGCGGAATTTCAATTTTTAAGTACATTCATTTCTTTGTTGCCACAGCTTGGAAGCGCCTTTTTCTCTTCTAAAGAAGGGGTGCCAGTACTTTTGTCCATATAATGAATGTACAAGTCATTGGTGTTTGGTTATGAGTTTTTGGCTCATTTAAAGTCACACCAGAGGTGTTCAGCTGATTTTTGCAGACCAGTCAAGTTCTTCCACACTGACTGAATCATCATTTCTTGCCTTGTACACAGAGTCACTGTCACGTTAGAATAGAAAAGGGTCCAAACTGTTGCTATAAAATTAGAAGCACACAATTCCCTAGAATATCATTAT
The DNA here is from genome assembly GCA_027422405.1 of Ptychobarbus kaznakovi. Classification (NCBI taxonomy): domain Eukaryota; kingdom Metazoa; phylum Chordata; class Actinopteri; order Cypriniformes; family Cyprinidae; genus Ptychobarbus; species Ptychobarbus kaznakovi. The sequence continues at coordinate 15,885 of JAPDDN010000499.1, forward strand.
ATGCTTAAACATTAAGATTTGTACTCTTGGAAATTGCTAAAATAGTCAAACCTGTTCATTAAAAGGGGGTGACCCAATACTTTTGGCAGTGTATTGCCAAAATGAATATTGCAATATAGTGTATATTGATAGAACAATGACAGATTGCATTGTTATTTTATCAAATCTTCTATTTAGATTTTTGTTTGTGTATTTTTCCAAAAATAAATTGTCTGAACATTTTGTTTGAAATTGTCTGAACATGAATAAAAAATGAAATTCTAAGTATTTGACATCTCTATATTTAAAATTGTAGTCAGCGCAATGCTGTGAAATGTTATCCTGTTAAATAGGTAATTATTTCCTAGGGATTTGTCATTTAGAGTAGTCCAAAAAGTAAGCTCTTACCTATCACATTCACACTCTGAAAGAGTGCTGGCAGAAGAAAGACTAAAAGAGAGCTATCTAGACAGCTAGAGCTGTCTCGGACATTTTCTTCCTTGAAACACGGTGGTCTTTAATGAAAAAGAGTTCATCTTTCACATCTTTAATAGTTCTCTCTTAAGAGGCATTAAAGTGATAGAGACATTCCATTCATCCACATTAAACTTTCTTAAACTGCATTTCTGCACAGTTTGATATTGAGGGGTTAAATTTCAATTATCTCCTATGGCAACACATGCAGAAAGGCAGAAGCTACCTCTGTATTTCAGCACTCATACTGTATGTAACCCTGCTGTCTGGCCTGTGCTTTTTCTGCTTTATTTGTTATAAAGTGGTTGCCAAGTCATTGCAGACAGTTTTAATTGGAAGAAAGGAAATGTAAGTAAACGACTCAGTCTATAATTGGGGTTATATTTCACATGAACAAAAATGTGCAATAAGAGTATGCTTTCTTAATTAAATGACTACTGGTTGCATTTTTAATATTGCATCTCTGTAAGATGCTATACAGCCAGCTTAATTATTAAACACTTACAATCAGTAGTGAATTTAGTGAAGTGCTGTGTTTAATGGACAAACATCAAACAAATATGCATTAAAATCCTTGCTTTTAAAATTTCTATATTATAGCCTTGACTTATTTTATATTTAAAATAATTTGAGTTTGTTTAAATTTATTGAAAAATGCATTTAAACCGATTAATAAAAATGCATTTTTATCAACATTATATAAAAAAAACAGAATAACTGAATACCAAATGCAGTTTGACTGTGCTGGTTGTTGTCTGCCTCAGATGCGTTTGATAAGCAGCTCATCTCAGCTTGTTACAGGACCAGCGGTCCATGTCATTCACAGCTGAAAACCCTCACTCACACTCGACTGAAAGAAGGCAAGATAAGTTTGACTGCCGATTAAGATCTTGGAGAGAGATTTGCCATGTAGCAGTACATTCTGTAATTTGCAGTGTGAACAAAAACTTAAACTGCAGTGTTTCTCTGATTATCTATATATACCTATGCCTATATATAACTACAGAAGATAGTCACAAGTAGTCCTTGACTTTCATTGACTCACCACCACGCAAAACTGATGGCAAGTAAAAAAAAGAAAGAAGCAAATGCGTCACATGCTGAGCCACAGCAGTACTGGAGAATGTTATACTTTTGCCATTATATGATTTTTAAGAGCTATCCAAAATTAACTCAGGCATTGGTAAAACATATACTGTAATAAAGTAAAATAATATAATTTAATTTAATACATTGCTTAATAAAAAATACAATGTGCAGGACAGGGATTTGGTTCTATGCAACCTTGTTTCAATGGTTCTTTGTTGACTGGATGTTGAGATGTGGGTGTAAATGTAAAGCTGGCATTTAAGAGATCTAAATGATTGAATGAGTCCTGTATGTGTCACCTGAGAATATTCTGAGGTTTTGACATTTTGATTAAACATTATGAGGTCAAAACAAATTTAACAATGAAACACATCAAAGCACATTACAATCTATATTATTAATTAAAAAAAACTAAATTTATTTTTTATAATATTGCACAATATTGCAAATCTATCCTTGCTAATTTGGCAACTTTGCATCTTAATCTCGATTAAGTTTGTATTGCATCTACAGTTGTGAGGAGCTTCTTCTGAACCATTAAGGTCAGCTTGCATTCCCAGCTGCCTGACAATTCCTGCCAATGTTGCGCAATCATTATTGGTAAGATAGCAGGTCACAATGGCATAAATGTGAAATTCTATGAGTGAAAAAACATTATAATACAACCCGAATTCTGGAAATGTTGGGACGTTTTTAAAATGAAAACTAAAAGACTTTCAAATCACATAAGCCAATATTTTGTTCACAATAGAACATAGATTACATAACAAATGTTTAAACAGAGACATTTTACACTTGTATCCACTAAATGAGCTCATTTAAAATTTGATGCCTGCTACAGGTCTCAAAAAAGTTGGCATGAGGACAACAAAGGGCTTAAAAAGCAAGACATTTGGAAAAGATCCAGCTGGGAGATCTACGGGACAGAAAATCTAGCAACAAATCAAGTTAATTGACATCAGGTCTGTAATATTATTAGCTATAAAAGGGACGTCTTAGAGAGGTAGAGTCTCTCAGAAGTAAAGATGGGCAGAGGCTCTCCAATCTGTGAAAGATAAAAGATTGTGGAATACTTTAAAAACAACTTTCCTCGACGTCAAATTGCAAAGGCTTTGCTAATCTCATCATCTACAGTGCATACCATCATCAAAATATTCAGAGAAACTGGATAAATCTATGTATTTAAGGGGCAAGGCCGAAGATCTTTGTTGGATGCCCATGGTCTTCGGGCCCTCAGATGACACTGCATCACTTATCGGCATGATTCTGTCATTTAAATTACTAAATGGGCCAAGGAATACTTACAAAAACCTCTATCGGTAAACACAATTGGCCGTGTCATCTGCAGATGCCAACAAAAGCTATATGGAAATGGAAAAAGGAAGCCATATGTGTACATGGTCCAGAAGCACCATTGTGTCCTGTGGGCCGAGGCTCATTTAAAATTTACTGTTTCAAAGTGGAAAAGTGTTATATGGTTAGACAAGTCAAAATTTTGCATTCGTGTTAGAAATCACGGACATCGTGTCCTCCGGGCTAAAGAGGAGGGAGACCTTCCAGCGTGTCATCAGCGTTCAGTTCAAAAGCCCGCATCTCTGATGGTATGGGGATGTATAAGTGCATACGGTATGGGCAGCTTGCATGTTCTGGAAGGAACTATGAATGCTGAAAAGTATATAAAGGTTTTAGAGCAACATATGCTCCCCTCCAGACGACATGTTTTCAGCAGGACAATGCAAAACCACACACTGCAGCTATTACAACAGCATGGCTTCGTAGTAGAAGAGTCCGGGTGCTGAATTGGCCTGCAGTCCAGATCTTTCACCTATAGAGAACATTTGGCGTATCATTAAACAAAAATAAAATGTCAAAGACGACCACAAACTCTTAAGCAGCTGGAATCCTATATCAGGCAAGAATGGGACCAAATTCCAACACCAAATCTCCAGAAACTCATAACCTCGATGCCCAGACATCTTCAAACTATTTTGAAAAGAAGAGGAGATGCTTAATCATGGTAAACTGCTCCGAGTGTGTGTTCACTGTGTGTGTGTGTTCACAGCTGTGTGTGTGCACTTTGGATGTGTTAGATGCAGAGCACAAATTCCGAGTATGGGTCACCATAATTGGTCATATGTCACGTTACTTTCAAACATGCCCTCATCCCAACTTTTTTTGAGACCTGTAGCAGGCATCCAATTTGAAATGAGCTCATTTTGTTCATAACATTTCTCAGTTTAAACATTTGTTGTGTTATCTATGTTATAATGTGTATAACATATTGGCTCATGTGATTTGAAAGTATTTTAGTTAAAATTTTATTAACAAAAAACCCATCACAACATTTCCGGAATTTGGGGTGTAATAATAATAATTGATAGAATATAAATGAGTTTAAATGAGTTTAGCTTGAGTTCAAAGGAACAGTTCACTCAAAAGGTTAACTTAAATGAGGTATGGTTAAGGCATCTAAAATATGGTCATACAGAATAAGACATTAATATGTGCATTAAGTACTATTAAACAGCAAATATGCCAGTAATATGCATACTAGTTAATAGTGAAAATTGGTCCCTAAACAAAAGTGCTACCGTTAACCTGCATACAGCACATTGGGACACTGGAACTACAGGCACTAGTTGGTTCGACACACTTACACAGCTCCATGTGCAGTATCTTTTGTAAGGGCACAAGAAATGCTCTCCTACACATCCATTCGTCAGCCTCTTTGACCTGAAGACAACAGTATCCACCCACTCAAACTGAACTTCTCAGTGGAGGTTTGTTCACATTCTGTGTGTGGTTCTACTACGCATAGTCCGTTCATCGTCTGATGCATACTGCACACTAGGACGCCTGTCGCAGAACCTCCAGAAGTGCACAATGTGGAATCTATACAATCTAAGCTGCAGAAGACCTGGAGCATATAACACATGAGTTTTCGTGTTAATGTGCCACATTTCATAAGTGTTTTGGTGTGGTGTTTGGAAGGGGGTTGTGGACATCCATTGTGAAGCCTTCAGGGGACACTTGAGCTGTAAACATTAACCTTCATGAAGGGTAGAGGCCTAATGAGCTATTTATTTGTGGCAGATACTCATAGGCATTTTCTCTTGGGGGGAGCTGGTTTGTTCCTGGCAGATGTGTGTAATTGCTGCTGTTGTCATCACCACTGGGTTTCTGGCCTCTGATGCACTTTATGACTGAGTGCAGAACCCAGTTTGATCTTGGCAGTACAAATAGGAATGGTTTGTTTAACCTTCGGCCGTGTGTGTGTGTGTGTGTGTGTGTGTGTGTGTGTGTGTGTGTGTGTGTGTGTGTGTGTGTGTGTGCTTGTTTTTATATATCGGTGGGGACTTAAACCTGAATACACACAGCCTCATGGGGACTTGTGTCACGGTGGGGACCTAAATTGAGGTCCCCATTGGGAAACAAGCTTATAAATCACACAGAATGAAGTTTTTTGCAAATCTAAAAATGCAAAATGTCTCCTGTGAGGGCTAGGTTTAGGGGTAGGGTTGGTGTAGGGCAATAGCATATACGGTCTGTACAGTAGAAAAACCATTACGCCTATGGAAATCCCCACGAGGATAGTGAAACAAGTGTGTGTGTGTGTGTGTGTGTGTGTGTGTGTGTGTGTGTGTGTGTGTGTGTGTGTGTGTGTGTGTGTGTGTGTGTGTGTGTGTGTGTGTGTGTGTGTGTGTGTGTGTGTGTGTGTGTGTGTGTGTGTGTGTGTGTGTGTGTATCAAATAATGGGAGCCAGTTGGTGCAAATGAGGGCCCTGTGTCTTCCCATCTGCCATATGTCTGTGGATCTAATCTAAAATATATATCACATTCATGTTGGTAAACTGCAGTTGTTTAAAACCATGTGCATTGTTGGCTTAAAGTTATTCAGTTAATATGATTAATTAAATTAAGACTATTAAGAATTTTCCCCATAATAGACGTTGTGTGGTAAAGTTTCTGAGGTACTTCGGGGTAAGCTGTGCCCGGAAAATACAAGTCTTGTGTTAGTTTTGCCAGGAATACTCTCAGATATGTCATTAATTCAAAACAGGTACTTAATAAGAATATGTTGTTGTAGATAGCTCCCTAGATAACTCTAATTGTATGCTTACAAGAGACCTTTTCAATGGAGTAGGATTTGGAAAAACCTAATTATTGTAATTACAACTTTCATAGGGCTCAGGAGTCTGAAATGGATTTGGACATGAGGATAGTCAAAGGAAGAATACCAAGGGGTGTGGTTGTCCCATGGATAGGATAAACACATTAATTGATGTGGGAAGACTGGGGTTGGCTGATGTATTGCAATACAGGTTATTCATTAGGATGGGGAATTTATTATCCAAAATGTGTATACTACTAACGAATGCCAACAAAGCAACAAAGCATTTTTGGGGGCAAGGGATACCTCGTTTTCTTTCTTTCTTTGCAGATTGCAGATGTTTTCTCTCCCATTCCTGATTGCACGAATCTCAAACTACAGCCACCACTGTAGATTGCCTGAACACAAGAAAAAAGTAGTAACACGTAATAGAGGAATCTTACAATGAGAGGACGGGCTTGAGAGTTTTGGTGCCCAACAAACGGATTGTTGAGATACAATGTGGATTACAGAACAATACATGTCTAAGTTTGAAGTGCTGATTAGCTCCTCGATTGGCTTGGCACAGCTCACTTTTACTCAACACTGGGTTTAAAAATGGGTTATTGGTGGATCTCCTCATTGCCTAGGTCTTCAACCCTGCTCCTGGGGAATCACTGTTCTGCAAAGTTTATTTTCAACCTGTGTTCCTGTGTGGCTCAGTGGTAGAGCATTGCGTCAGCAGCGCAAAAGGTTGTGGGTTCGATTCCCAGGGAACACATGTACTGAAAAAAACAATGTATAACCTGAATGCAATTGTAAGTCGCTTTGGATAAAAGCGTCTGCTAAATGCATAAATGTAAATGTAATGTAAATGTAACCTGCTTCAACTCACCTGGCCTGTGATCCTGAAGAGCTGATTCAACACTCTGTGTGACAGTGGGTCCCCAGGAGCAGGGTTGAAGACCAAGGCATTATGACCATAATTCTGAAAAAAGTCCACTTTCAATTTGCTGTTTGTATTATATAAATTTGTGACATTGCCATTTGAGCTGTATGGGGCTCCCATTTAATTACATCCATCTATGGCAGGGGTCACCAAGTTCGGTCCTGCAGGGCTGGTGTCCTGCAGAGTTTAGCTCCAACCCTAGTCAAACACACCTGAAGCAGCTAATCAAGGTCTGAGGTATACTTGAAACTTCCAGGCAGGTGTGTTGAGGCAAGTTGGAGCTAAACTCTGCAGGACACCGGCCCTCCAGGATCAAGTTTGATGACCCACTGACCTATGGGATGAGGGGTTAAGACGGAATCTTTTGAAATTTTAAAATGCATTTTAAAACTGCATTCCCCCACTCCTCTGAAATCTGTTAATTTCCATTATGCCATAGATGTCAAATTATCTAGAAGATTAAAGTCGCAGGTCTCAGCACTCTACTATTAGTAGCGATTTTAAAATCACTATATCCCATCCCTCATGTTGGCCAATTTTTGGAATTAAATGGCAAAATTTTAATTTGCATTTGTACCCTCATTCAGATGTAGGAAAATATTCAGCACAGATCTTCATGAGATTCTGCAAAATTTTCAGTTGTCAAACTTCGTTTTGTCCTTTTGTTTTCTGCCTTTGTGACTATATGTGTTTGCACAGGCTACTGTTGCATCGATCAAACTTAGATCCCCTGTCACTGAGCCTGTCAGTATGGGATATGGGAAGCCAAACAACCCAAAAGTGGGACGAAACAGCGTGGTATTAAAAAGTTTGTGCCGGGCAGCCCTGCCATAGGAGCGGCTCAATGGACCGGGTGGCACCACCGACTCGACATCGCAGGGAGGATGTGTTTGCTAGCGCCACCGAACCGAAGCACGGCGCGAACTGATCAGTTACAACAGCGCAGTGCGAACATAAGAAGTTTGTGTTTTTCCCTGCACGTTACCAAGTATTAAGTTATACATATTTTTTTTGCTTATTATCTTTCATATTACGACATTAACAGTAATGTTAGCTACTTTGAAGCAAGTATAGGCTAAATTTAGTTGCCACATGCTCAAAGCAGAAACTTCCATTGTCCTCTTAGAATTACAATTTTTTATGGTTTCATTCATCAAGGCATATTTAAGTAAATTTTACATTTAAGGATATTTTTTTATAACTGTAGACTATGATTAGGCTATAGCCTACTGAAAAAAAGGTACAATTTACTGATACCTTTCTACCAGGACATTATCCATTAATTTTACCTCATGGAAATACAGAAATTAACAATGGTTTTACTATAGTAAAATTGCAGTAACCATGGATTGATTTTGATGGATTGATTGTCATTTGTTTAACCACAGTTGAACTAAAAATATGGTTGAATTGTTAATGTAATAAAATCATAGTTCATTTTCATGTGCTTTCTGATAACCCTAAAACACAATGCAGTGCAAAATTCAAAATACATCATATTGAATTTACATACACTATCACCAATTTTTTTAGTTTTTTTTATGTATTAATGAATTACTTAAATGTGTTTATTTAATATGAAGTGTAGAGAAAAGCCTTACAAACGTACCCATTATATATAATTGCATTGTTAAAGCTAAATAACATTACATTGGACGTTCCCTGGGCTTTAGAGACTAAAAAAATCCCAAATATGTGACCATGGACCACAAAAGGCAGGGGTAAGTTTTCAATAATAGCCAACAATACATTGTATGGGTCAAAATTATATATATTTTTTCTTTTATACCAAAAATCATTAGTATATTACTGTAAGTAAAGATCATCCATGAAGATATTTAGTACATCTCCAACCGTAAATATATCAAAACTTAATTTTTGATTAGTAATATTAATATATATTGCTAAGAACTTAATTTGAACAATTTTAAAGGTGATTTTCTCAATATTTAGATTTTTTTACACCCTCAGATTCCATATTTTCGAATTTGTATGATTATTCATTCAGCTTTCAGATTATGTATAAATAAAAAATACCCATATGACTGGTTTTAAGGTCCAGGGTCACATACCTATATCCTATTTAATAATAGTTAAAATTTAAAATTATAAATAACTGCAATTATTTTGTGCTGAATGTAGAATTTGACAACAACAACAATAATATGGTATTGTATGGTATTGTAAATACCATTTATTGTAAATGTATTAAAGTCATATAATATAGGCTATTTTATAAAGGTACTGTTTGCAGTTCTTCAAAGTAGCTAACAATACTGTTAATGTCGTAATATGAAAGATAATAAACAAAATAAATGTAATAACTTAATACTGATCTTCATTATGGTAACGTGCAGGGGAAAACACAAACTTCTTATGTCTGTGTTGCGCTGTTGTAACTGATCAGCGACGCGCTGATGCCTCTCCGCTATTGAGTTCAGGGCAGTATTTTGATTTGCTGTCGTGATTATGGAAAATGACACCATTGTTTGTAATCCATTTGTTTGTTCTATTCGAACGTAAATGCCCTGTGAAGTGGACATCACAGGATATTCCGCAATGATTCCAGTTTGAAGCGAACGTATTTGAGGATTGAGAACCGCTGAGTTAGGGGGAAAAAAAGCTTTTGGCTTCTCTCTTGAGGCCACAAGAGGGTGCAAAATATTATTAATGCACGGTTCTTAAAATAAACTAAAATTAAATATTTTATAGCATAACACAACTACCTTCCAAAAATGTGCATATTTCTTTTAATAAAATGCAGTGGAATGGGGAGAGACCTGTCCCACCATAAAGTTTTAAGACATGTTTTTTTCAAAGTTAAACTTACAATAATTTTAAATGGCTTTCTAAATATCCAACTCTCTTTTGCGAGACGTGAGTGCAATGCTGATAGATGTCCCTCTAGAAAATGCGCAAAATATGCATTCTGAGTGAACGCCTTGGTTCCAGTTTTGACGTAAACAACATAATCTCCACATTGATGATCTCTTTTTCTGCTGTATTTTGAATGAACAGCGTATCCATTGGGTTCGACTGGATCTCTCTTGTGCCACTGATAAAGCTGCCTGACAGACACCTAAAATTCAAATGCAACATGTTTCGAATGACCACATTCTTTTCACACCTTATTAATAAAGCAGAATTTTTTGCAGAAAACTCAAAATATGAACTTTAAATACTGTCTTAAGCATTCTTCATTACGATTTCTAAAGGGACGAAAACGCTTCACATGCAAGTAAACAAGTGCATTAATATTCTGGCCTCATCTGCATGTCTTTTTTAGAATCACTTTCTTACTACATTAAACCAGCATTTTAAAATGCTGCAAAACTGTTCACAAACTTCCAGGGATTTAATTATAGTTGTCATTTGTTGAACTAAATATAAACATACAATGTGCTTGTGTCTGTCAGCTGAATGTGACCCACAATCTCTGATTCTCCTCCGTGGCCATGGAAAAATTATTCTTTATAATGACAACAATTATACTTCATTAAAATATTTCCAACAAAGAAATGGATCGATTTCTGTCAGCTTGTTGAACAGACACTTCATTTGGATAATCTACCATATGATGGCTGAAGCAGCAGTACGCGTCCAATGGGCGAAACTGTTTTTTACAATAATCAGATCAAATAAAACTCAATTCTACCAAATTTAAGATAAAAAAATAGAATTATCATGTGAAGCGATAAGTTATTTTATCTTCCCTGCAAACGATCTAATGAAGAATGTGAATATTTAACTTAAAGGTACAAACAAAACAAAATATATCAGGTATCTGTATTAATTTCAGCATTTGTATAAGAGGGTGATCCTTTCAAAATGGCAGCGGCGCCCCAGCTTGCAATGCGGTGTGACGTAGCTTCACATTCTCCGCTGTTTCTTCCCACTTTCGGGATGTTTGGCTTCCCATATGTCAGCACCAGGTGTTACGATGTTTCACCGTCACTGTGCTTGGTGGCATGGATAGTTGATAACATTAGCTTGAACTAATGTTTCTGTAATATTGTATTCATTTACATTTACAGTCAGTTGGCACTGGCTTTGGCTTATTACATTGCCTGTCTGGAAGGGCAAACGGCTTTTTCATACATGCAGCTGTAGCTCTGCTTTTAGTTGTCAAGATGTTATATTGTTGGTTTGTCTTTGTCACTCCCTTTTTGACTAATTAATTATTTCAACTCATTTTATTGTAGATTAGCACTCCTGTCACAAGGTATTACAGTGCTTTATATTTTTTTGGGGGGGTTAAAATGTTCCCTCTTGATTCTTTTGCTGTAGCTCCCACACCCCACATCCATATCAAGTTGATCAGCTTGTGTTTTGAGTATTTCTGGTAATAGTGCTAGAAACTGTTGTCTCTAAAAGCAGAAAATACTATTAAAAATATAACAGTATTGTGTTCTAAAGAGTTCCCCCAAAAAACACAAGATCAAGACCATCAACAATCGGTATTCTGAATGATTGCTAATCAATGCCTCGAATTGCAAATGATGCACAATTAAACAATTTTCTTGCAAAAAAAAAAATTCAAAATCTATTCAAGCCAGCTAAAGCAAGGCTCATAAACTCGAATCAGATTCTCTATGGGGTTCAGGTCTGGTGAGTTTGCTGGCCAGTCAAGGACACCAACACCATGGTCATTTAACCAACTTTTGGAGCTTTTGGCAGTGTGGGCAGGTGACAAATCCTGCTGGAAAATGAAATCAGCATCTTTAAAAAGCTGGTCAGCAGATAGAAGCATGAAGTGCTCCAAAATTACTTGGGAAACGTGTGCAGTGACGTTGGTTTTCAAAAAACACAATGGACCAACACCAGCAGATGACATTGCACCCCAAATCATCATAGTCATGTGAAAACTTAACACTGGACTTCAAGCTACTTGGGCTATGAGCTTCTCCACCCTTCCTCCAGACTCTAGGACCTTGGTTTCCAAATTAATATAAAACTTGCTCTCATCTGAAAAGAGGACTTTGGACCACTGGGCAACAGTCCAGTTCTTCTTCTCCTTAGCCCAGGTAAGACGCCTCTGACGACAACTGTAGCCAAGTTCCTTGACACGTCTGTGTGTGGTGGCTCTTGATGCCTTGACCCCAGCCTCAGTCCATTCCTCGTGAAGTTCACCCAAATTCTTGAATCAATTTTGCTTGATAATCCTCATAAGGCTGCGGTTCTCTCGGTTGGTTGTGCATCTTTTTCTTCCACACTTTTTCCTTCCCCTCAACTGTCTGTTAACATGCTTGGATACAGCACTCTGTGAACAGCCAGCTTCTTTGGCAATGAATGTTTGTGGCTTACCCTCCTTGTGAAGGGTGTCAATGATTGTCTTCTGGACAATTGTCAGATCAGCAGTTTTCCCCATGATTGTGTAGCCTAGTGAACCAAACTGAGAGGCCATTTTGAAGGCTCAGGAAAACTGTGCATGTGTTTTGAGTTGATTAGCTGATTGGCATGTCACCATATTCAAATTTTTTTTAGATTTTTTGTTAAATGTGAGCCAAAATCATCACAATTAAATTAATCAAAGACTTAAACTACTTCAGTCTGTGTGCATTGCATTTATTTAATACACGAGTTTCACAATTTGAGTTGAATTACTGAAATAAATGAACTTTTCCATGACATTATAATGTACTGATATGTACTTGTATATGACTGCAGTTAGACTAAATGACAGTATGTAGGAAGATATTTTATTTATGTGTATCAGTCTCTCCCAGATCATGCTAATAGCAGAAAAACAAGTGAGCAAGTTGTACAGTAGTATACACTCTAGTGTACATCCTAATTATGCCTCTAGCCTATGAAAAGCTGTTCAATGCTCCACTGGCTCTCGCGCTGCTTTTCAATCAGCTGTGTGTCTCCTGTGGGCTCTTAGACGAGAAAGAGAAGGAGGGGAGACAAATAATAAAAACACATTCTCTGTGATTAATATGATTATCTCTGCCTCAGAGCAAATGACAACTACACTCAATCAGAAACAGACTTTATTAAAAACATATTGATTCCAGAAACCAGGTGAAACGAGCTAAACAGGATTTAAGTTCTGGAAAGAAATGTGAATCAACATGCATTGCTCACTGAGTGAGTGTTGACTGTTGTTGTTGCTGTTTTTTAGCTGTTTTTTAGCCTTTAGCTGGACTTGGGTTGAGGGTGGGGTGGATGAATAGAAAAGGTGAACATTTACAGTGTATGAGTATTTACATTATCTGCTGTAAACGATCTGGGCGTCCTCACTGAAACTGTAACATCTGTAAATGTAGATCATGTATCAGTTTCTGTGAGGATAGTTGCAGTCCTACCAGGACTCATTTGGCCTAAAACAATGACAGACCATGGTTCACTGCAAAACTCAGACAGCTCCGTCAGACCAAAGAAGATGCTTACAGAAAGGGGGATATAGTCTTGTAAAAACAGGCCAAATACACAAATTATTCTGGCAAGCTAAAGAACATATTATCTTCCAGTGATTCTGCTTCAGTGTGGAAAGGTTTGAAAGACGTTACAAATTACAAGACACCATCCTCCAGCACTCTGGAAAATCAACAACTGGCAGACGATTTTAATTACTTTTACTGTAGATTTGGTAAAACACCCCACACCTGCCCTGAACACCTCTCCACACAACCATTAACACCTCCAGCAACCCCCTCTCCCCCACACCCACACTGAAAATAAGTGAAGATGACGTGCGCCAGGTCTTCAGAGAGAACAAAAGAAGGAAATCACCAGGACCAGACAGTGTATCACCAGCCTGCCTTAAAATCTGTCCTCACCAGCTGGCCCCCATCTTCACAAATATTTTCAGCAGATCACTGGAGCTGTGTGAAGCCCCCTCATGCTTCATATGCTCCACCATCATCCCCGTCCCAAAGAAATCCAAAATTACTGTACTTAATGACTACGTACCTGTGGCTCTAATGTCTGTGGTCATGAAATAATTTGAAGACTGGTTTTGGCTTTTCTGAAGGCCTGCACTGGACCCTTACTGGACCCCCTGCAGTTTGCCTACAGAGCAAACAGGTCTGTGGATGATGCAGTCATCGTGGGACTGCACTTCATCCTGCAGCATCTGGACAGACCAGGGACTTGTGTGAGTATCCTGTTTGTAGACTTCAGCGCCGCTTTTAACACCATCATCTCAGACACCCTTCAGAATAAACTGAAACAGCTCTCCATCCCCACCTCCGTCTGTCAGTGGATCACCAGCTTCCTGACAGACAGGCAGAAGGTTTTGAGGCTGGGAAAACTCTCATCCAGCACCCGCACGATCAGCACTGGAGCTCCTCAGGGCTGTGTTCTCTCCCCACTGCTCTTCACCCTGTACACGGATGACTGCACATCTAAAGACCCCTCCGTCAAGCTCCTGAAGTTGGCAGAAGACACCACACTGATCAGGCTCATTCAGGACAGTGACAAGTCTGCTTACAGACAGGAGGTTAAGGAGCTGGCTGTCTGGTGCAGTCTTAACAACCTGGAGCTTAACACACTCAAAACTGTGGAGATGATCGTGGACTTCAGGAGAACCCTCCCCTGCACTCCACCCACTTACCATCACGAACAGCACTGTGACTGCAGTGGAGTCATTCAGATTCCTGGGAACCACAATTTCTTAGGACCTGAAGTGGGACAATCACATCGAGTCCATTGTGAAAAGGCCCAGCAGAGGCTGTACTTCCTTCGCCAGCTGAGGAAGTTCAACCTGCCACAGGAGCTGTTGATACAGTTATACTCTGCCATTATTGAATCTGTCCTCTGCACGTCAATAACTGTCTAGTTCAGCTCGGCTACCAAATCTGACCTCAGAAGACTACGGAGGGTAGTCCGGACTGCTGAGCGAATCATTGGTACAACCCTACCCACTCTTCAAGAACTGTACTTATCCAGAGTGAGCAAAAGGGCTGGCAAAATCACTCTGGACCCCTCATATCCAGCACACTCCCTCTTTGAACTGTTACCGTCTGGTCGATGCTACAGAGCTCTGAGCACAAGAACGACCAGACACAGAAACAGTTTCTTCCCCAAACAATCTCTCTCATGAACACTTGACATTTAACATGGAACACACAACACTATTAAACAATTATTTATTCACCACACACACTTATTCATTTTTTTCATGTCAAATTTGCGCATGTCAGACCTCACACATTAATTGTCTGTATCGTATATTGTGTTTTTGCCATTTTGTACATTGCCCATTTGTATATTGTTCTTTTGTTGTCGGTCCACGAACTTGCAAATAAAAAAACTACTTCCAAACCCATTTAAAGGTAATAATTGAACTGGTGTTCATCAAATACAAAACAGATAACACAGATAAACAAATGATAATACTTTGCTAAATGAACATTTAGATAACTTTCTTTAAAAACAATGTAAACGTTTTTTTGTAAACGATATGATCACAAATCACAAATTAGATGCACTTTGTTTGACAGGAATGTGTCTGAAACAGTTACATTCATTTAAATGAGTCTACCCCTCAATGCTATTATTGTGAACATGAGTCTCATCCAAAATGTCCACTTATGGAAAATATCCATAACCCGCAGGACCTCCTTTAGCCCACAAAACAGTGGCAATGTGGCAAGGCGTTGGTATATTGCGGGGTGGTGGTGATATAGCGCAAAGCTGCTTTTCCAAATTTAACCATAAATATTTGACTGTGTGTATTTGGAGGACAGGGCATTAACAGAAAGTCATCAACAGTGCATCCAGGTGTTATTGCCTCTGTTGGTAATTAGCATGTCCACACTCAGCCGTCAATGTGATGCACCAGGAATTATCTTGAGCCCATTTCATGTGCTGTTGGCGATGGCGTGCAATTAACTTTGGGACCAGGCTAGGTGGTTGACTACACAGGCCCATACGCATGCTGTGTGTCCTGATCACCACTGTTGTAGCTGCTGGTGATTTGTCACACTGTGGCCCTGCGGTCGCTGTGAACAATGCAGGACAGTCTAAATAAAATACTAAATAACAATAAATAAAATCTACAGTATATAAAACAACAACACAAATATTGTACAGACTAAGAATAAAATTCCAAAACAAAGTCTGAAGTAGTTCTGGCTAATCAAATCGCAGCTTATTTTTCAAGAGAAGAAGAAAAATTGAGTGTTTGAGATCAAAAAGACCAAACTACAGTTCTCTTTTAGTCGGTCACATGCGACGTCACATTCGAGTGTAAACTAAATGAGCCAATGCACATTGGCACCTGAGATTTGGATCTCACGCTCTGCCCCGCAGATGCGGAAGCAGGTGCAATACACATTCAACTGTTCTATTGTTCTGCACTGCCTATCATCCGAAGAGGATTCTGAATGAGTCTAAGAGCACTCTGGTAAGAGGCTTCTTCAGCTGGCGCTGCAGTGGTGCTTTCCCTGTGCAATTCAGCAAAAAAAGAGCTAATTTCACTAAGAGCACGGGTGTGTCATTGCATCTTTGACGTTGCCTCTTCTATCGCCAGCGGGCAGTTCGAGGACGCTCAAAGGCAGGGCAGTGGCCCCACTAAAACCATTTCTGAGGCTCCTGGGGCATATGGCGTCCGCAGACACAGTAATGCCGCTTGGACTGCTTCATAGGCCACTTCAGCCCTTCATGGTAGAGTCCTGAGATGGGCGTGACAATGTGGCACACACTGAGTGATGATCACTCTGGCCTGTCGCCAAGCTTTCAGTCTGTGGTTGGTCCTTGCATTTATTGTGAGGCGTTCCCTTATACAGGTGTCCAGGCATGCTGTTTTGTTCAAGGGAGCCTCCATCCAAAGGCTGGGGTGCCATGTATAATGGGCATGCAGCTTTGGGGATTTGGACAGGCCCCCATCTGCATTGGAATATAAATTGCCTCGAGTTGCTTACAGTATGTCTGACACAGACACTGTGCAAAGTCAGGGAGGATAAGGAGCAGGTCCTAATAGTTGTGCCTTGCTGGCCAAACCGGACCTGCTTCCCAGAACTGATGCTCCTTGCGAAAGCCCCTCCCTGGCATATTCCTTTGACGAAAGATCTACTTTCTCAGAGATGTGGTACCCTCTGGCATCCCCATCCAGATCTGTCGACCCTCCACGTGTGGTCCCTAGACGGGACGTGGAGGTCCTACGTGATCTACCCCAGGCAGTGGTAGACACCATCACTTTGGCAAGAGCACCCTCTACGAGACATGAATACACCTTGAAGTGGAACTTGTTTGTTGAATGGTGGTCTTCTCACAGGCAAGACCCCCGCATATACCCGATCAGAGCTGTGCTTTCCTTCTTCCAGGAGGGGCTGTAGCGCCACCATAAAAATGTATGTTTCCACGATTGCATACAGCACGATCCTATTAGCTCTTGTATATATGTCTGTTGGTTGACCCCTGTCCTAGGCTAGGTGTCCACATGTTGTGAGGCCCATGGTGATACCATTTGTGTATTCTTCCACGATACGGTTCTCCTCTTGATGAACCTGTGTCCTTCCCTCGACAGACTGCGCTTTGCCAACCAGGTGTTGACTCCCTCATTACTGGGCCGGTACCACCTCAGAGATATTCTGTATGTTGTACTGCCATTAACACCCAGTCCATATATGTAAGCTCCATATGGTACCTCCCTGCAGGTAGGTTGTGGATTATGCAGCATCCCTGGAAAGGGCACGCTTTCCCAATGTTATCAATAAGTCTTACTGTGTGGGTCAAGAGGAACAACGGTAATAGACTCTCTCCAAGTATGCCCTGTCCTATCTTCCACCCCAGTTGCCACAGGGGGATAAGGTGGCTTACTAGGGTCGCTGGAAGGGGCAGCAATTGTGGCGCTTTGTTAGGGATCCCAATTTGTTGGTACATTCCAATGTGACGTCGAACGTGACCAACAGAAAAGGAACATCTCAGTTACGAATGTAACAACCATTCCCTGAAGGAGGGTATGGAGACATCACGTCCCATTGCCACCGTGGGGTGCTGAATCCCCGGCTCGGCTCCTCAGCGAAAACCTGAATGTGTGTTGCACCCATATCCGCAATTATTTTATTGCCGGCCACTGCGGGGCGGAGCGCAAGATGCAAATCTTGCATGCCAATATGCAATATGGCTCATTTAGTTTACACTCGAAGATGATACGACTTTCAGGTGAGATTCCAATTCATTTGTAAATTCCAACGTGACATCTTCATTCCCTCCTTCAGGGAACAGGGGTTACATATGTAACTAAGACGTTCTCATCATTCTCTGTGGAACCACAACAATTATAATATACTAGTGATGCACGATATTGGATTTTTGCCAATACCCAATATGCCAATACTTTTTTACTAATTTTGGCCGATAGCCGATGCTGATACCAGTGTATAATTATTTTAAATTTTGGTTCGTTTTTAACAAGAACTTATTTGTTAGAATTAAACAAACAATAATACAACTATTTTATAATGACAGTAAATTGAAAACGGTACATTTTTACTTAGCCTATCGGAGATTGTTCTTTGCATGACCATTTCCAGATTATGCCAGAACGAAGAGAAGGGAGTGTGGACACAGCGGTCACCTGATAAATGGTCGTTCAAAAGCAAAATATAAAATAAATGCATTTGATTGGTAAAAAAAATTCAAACGTGAAGTACAACTACACATATTTGACCCTGGACAACAAAACCAGTCATAAGGGTTTTTGTTTTTTTAATTGGAATGTATGCATCATCTGAAAGCTGAATAAATATGCTATAGGACAATATTTGGCTGATATATGACCATTTGAAAATCTGGAATCTGAGGGAGCAAAACATCAAAATATGGATTTAATCGCCTTTAAAATTGTCCAAATGAAGTTCTTAGTGATGCATATTACTAATCAAAAAAATATGTTTTGAGATATTTACGGTAGGAAATTTACAAAATATCTATTTTCTTAACATCCTAATGATTTTTTGGCATAAAAGAAAAATCTATAATTTTGACCCATAAAATTTTGTGTTGACTATTGCTACTTATGACTGGTTTTGTGGTCCAGGGACACATATACAGTGCCGTGAAAAGATTTTTGACCCCGTCCTGTTTTATTTTTTTTATTAATAAATTTGTTTGCATATTTGTCACACTTAAAAGATTCAGATCATCGAACTAATTTGAATATTACACAAAGATCATGCAAATAAATACAAAATGCAGTTTTTAAATTATGATTTAATTTATTAAGGGGGAAAAAAGCTGTCCAAGCCTATCTCGCACTAAGTGAAAAGTAATATTTCCCCCTCCTGTTAAATCAAGAAAGAACTGTGATTAACTTCATTATTTTAGAAAGCTTAGTTAAATTTCACTAGCCAAACCCAGGCCTGATTGCTGTAGACCCGTTGAATCAAGAAATCACTTGAATAGAACCTGTCTGACAAAGTGAAGCATGCTGCGATCTAAAGAAATTCAAGAACAGACGAGAAACAAAATAGTTGACATATATCAGTCTGGAAAAGGGCTATAAAGTCATTTCCAAGGCTTTGGGACTCCAGTGAACCAAGATCGGAGCCATTATCCACAAATGGAGAAAACTTGTAACAGTGGTGAACCTTCCCAGGAGAGGCCGGCCTACCAAAATTACTCCAGGAGCACAACGATGACTCATCCAGGAAGTCATAAAATAACCCAGAAGAATGTCTAAAACACTGCCGGACTCACTTGCCTCAATTAAGATCAGTGTTCATGATTCAACAATATGAAAGAGACTAGGCAAAAACGGCATCCATGGGAGAGTTCGAAGGCAAAAGCCACTGCTGTCTAGAGGTCTTCACGGAGGACCTGAGACCCGAGGACCCGGTCCCACTCTATTACTTCGGGTCCCGGGTCTTTTTAACTTTGTGTGTAATACCCGAGTTGAGAACACCGCACCCTCCAGAGATCAGTGTCACTCAGCATGCGTGTAACTTGTAGTTTGTAAAATTAGGATGATAAAAGTGTGAGCAGGAAATAAGTTGAAAAAAAATCATGCATTGCGCGTTACCTCATCTGCCAGAAACAGAGCGCGGGCGGAGTTAATGTTAGTACTGCAAGTCGACGGTGATCATGGATTCCTTCATGAGTGATTTAACAAAAAAAGCTACAACAAAACTGAAGAGACGCACCTGTTATTGAACACGCACACAGTAAAGTTTAACGAACTTCTAATTCTGTGCGTTTTTTGCTAAAAAAATTATTACAACCAGGGATGGGCAGTATTTAAAATAAATGTATTTCAAATACGTATTTGAAATACAAAATACTATTTTGTATTTAAATACCTTTAAAAACAATCAAATGTATTTTGTATTTAAATACATTTAATCTTCGTATTTTCAAAATACATCCTGATTACAAGCATGTCACATTCAAGTGCTTTTCTGTTGGAAAGAATACGAATTGAGGAGGATGCCAGGTTTCCTGGGAAAAACTTATTAAAGCCAAAATCGTAGATATTTAAGATATTCAATTTTGAATAAAATGTAGCATCCCATTTGTTGATAACTTCATATATATATCTGGAACTTCTTTAAGTCTGTCTAAATATAATGTAGTAATTGCAATGCTTTCTGGTCCATATCATTTCCTTAGGAAGGTGTGCTAGACACTGATTAATGTAACATAAAAATACTATACATATTTATATATTATGTTATTGTATTGTGGAGTGACACTTTCATATGCTTTTCTGTGCTCCTCTGATTATATAATGTTAAACATTACAGTGTCATAGCAGAGCATCAGTGATCAGCAATAATGATAAGCCTAATACTTACAATAAAAATATAAGGTAATAGCACAGCCTCCGAGGTAAGAAGTGGATTATCCTTCACCTAAAATGTTTGTCTTTTCATCCTGAAATGCGAGGCAAATGTTGGATCACAATAATTAGGAACCACAGTTTCCACAAATCCCTTCACTCGATTGGGATGTTCTATTTTATTCTGGACGGCAATGGCAGTGACTGTAACATTGTGTGTATTTTGCAGTATTAAACACATATTTATACCGATTTCACTAGGCTCCGAAAATTCTTCAAAAAGAACACAAAGAATGGCCTTCTCAGCTGCCATAGTTGCAACACTTGTGTCATCAGAACAGGGTGTTCAATGCACCACTGTTTCCGTTTAAAAAACATTTTGCACTGTTTTGTCGGGAGTGAACGCAGCCCAGATTCATCAATACACGGAAACTTACACCATAGGTACAATTAAATTTATAAATACATTTTTTGTATTCTCAAATAGTAAGCAGAATGATTATTAGGTGCGCTGCATGACACTGGGACACTGGAGAGTATAGTGACACATTAAAACTGTGGTTCTCCTTTCACAGGGAGTTGCACAGCGAGGAGAACTCCACTTCCGAACCTTGACAAAATGGCCGCCGATCCTGTCTGCATAGAGAAGTCCTGCCAAAAGAACTGCTCCCATCGTGCCTGCCAAGCCAGAATCTGCTTTCGCCAGGCCTGCCAGCCGGATCCCCGGCCAGGATGGCTAACGCCTGCATACCTCTTTGCGATTGATTGCTAAATCTGTGTGACACCACTGTTTTTTGGGGCGAGCCTGGCATCCCCAGGTCCGCTCCGACCCAGGAGCTCGCAGGGTCCGCTCCAGAGCCCGCTCCGTTTTAAAGGATGTCAGTCCCCTAGAGCCCGCTGACCCAGGAGCTGCAGGGTCCGCTCCAGACCCCGCTGTGCCAAGCTCGCAACCCTCCAGAGGCCGCTCCGTGCCAGGAGCTCGCAGTGCTCCAGAGGCCGCTCTGCCAGGAGCTCGCAACCGCTCCAGAGGCCGCTGTGCCAGGAGCTGCAGAGTGCTCCAGAGGCCGCTCTGCCAACTCGCAGACCGCTCCAGAGGCCTGGCCAGGAGCTCGCAGAGTCCGCTCCAAGTCCGCTCCGTGCCAGGAGCATGATTCCGCTAGAGTCCGCTCCAACCGCTCCAGAGTCCGCTCCAGAGTCGCTCCAGACTGTGCCAGGAGCTTGCAGATCCGCTCCAAGGCCGCTCCGTGCCAATTGCAGAGTCCGCTCCAGAGGCCGCTCCGTGCCAGGAGCTTGCAAGTCCGCTCCAACCGCTCCGTGCCAGGAGCTTGAACCGCTCCAGAGGCCGCTCCGTGCCAGGAGCTCGCAGGGTTCGCTCCAGAGGCCGCTCCGTTAGATCAAGTATCTCCTCATCTCCGCTGGTCCGCCCAGAACCTCCTTCGTCTCCGGGTCCCGCCCAGCTCTCCTTCGTCTCCGCTGGTCCCGCCCAGCTCTCCTTCGTCTCCGCTGGTCCCGCCCAGTTTTTCGTCTCCGCTGGTTCCGCCCATCTCCTTCGTCTCCGCTGGTCCCGCCCACTCTCTTCGTCTCCGCTGGTCCCCCCAGTCCTCTTCGTCTCCGCTGGTCCCGCCCAGCTCCCCTTCACCCTGCGGCACGCAGTAAACTTGATCTATGCTGGCTCCGCCCAGCTCATTCTTCGGGTTCTGTCCAGTTTAGATTTCCGACGCCCCCGAGACAGCACCTGCAGAATGCCCCCGGAGTTCGCGCCTCCAGAGTGCCTCCCTAGTGTGGATTACCCCTGTGGGGGAGGGCTACTTGACTTCCTAATCCCCACCATCCCGGATTCATCTCCCTCTGTACCTTGTTACATTAATTCTCTCTCTGTAATCTCCCCTGGCTTCCGCCAGCTCAAGGACCCCGGACCCGCCAAGGTGGAGTCCCTGAAATATAGTGCCCGACCCCGATCTAATGGCCGCCTACTCCCTGCTTCATCCTGATTATAGGTGTTTTCTCTTGTGTCTCATCCTCTAGGCCCTCTCTGCCATGCCCTGTCCCCCTTGGCGCCTGTCTCGCTTCCGCCCTTGGGCTGTCTCGTCTGCTCCGCTTGGGCGCCTGTCTCGTCTGCTCCGCCCTGTGGCTCTGTCTCGTCTGCTCCGCCCTGGTGGGCGCCTGTCTCGTCTGCTCCGCCCTGGTGGGCCTGTCTCGTCTGCTCCGCCCTGGTGGGCGCCTGTCTCGTCTGCTCCGCCCTGGTGGGCGCCTGTCTCGTCTGCTCCGCCCTGGTGGGCGCCTGACCTGCCAATAACCTCACGCCTCCGCTGACGAGAGTATTAGCTCCGCTGATGCAGAGTCACCTCACGTCTCCGCTGATGCCAGAGTCATCCCGTCTCCGCTGACCTGCCAGATCACCTCCCGTCTCCGCTGATCAGACACCTCCCGTCTCCGCTGATGCCAGAGTCCCCGTCTCCGCTGATCCAGAGTCACCTCCCGTCTCCGCTGACGCAAATGCCAGTATCTCCTCAAACGACAGTGGTCTACCGATTCTTCACGTCCCTGCTGTCTCGTCCGCCCTGCCCTGGGTGGGCTCCTGTCTCATTGGCCCCATGGACGGCTCCCCCCTCCCCCGTTATCCGCTCCACCGCCCTCCTGGATATGCTTATTAAAGCGTCTGGAAGCCGCTCTTAGGGGGGGGGGCTCTGTCATATATGGTTGCCATATACAGTAATCTGCACATACCCATGTGAGTACACCCCTCATGCACTGCATCACACTTTCCCATCCACCATTAAATACACAGCTGTCACATATTAGCCTATTGTCCACCACACCTGCACCTTCACGTGAAAACACTGAATAAATTACACTTTGCTACAATGCACTAACCGCGAAGTCTTGTTCTTGCCCCGGCTGACATTTCTGAGTGTACATCCTGCTTGTATTAAGATATCTCTGTGTAAATATGCTGGACCTCCCGACTCAAAATAACTTTTCTTGTGACCTCGACACACAGCCTGGTATTATTTACGTCTCTGCTCTGCCTCTGAAACCGTTGTTGCCCGCTGACCATTGCCTGCTTGACTGCCCCTGTCTCAAAAATATATACTGCACGTGAGTTACACCCCTAAGACCAGTCTTTACACAAGAAAATGTCTGAAGCTTGCTAAATTGGGCCCAAAAAAAGTTAATGTCAATATTACCTTGTGTGGCCACCATTATTTTCCAACAACAGCGCACTAATGTTTATGCAGTACTCAAGACTTAATTGTTTGATCAAAATTTTTTGAAGTTTTTTTTCAAGAACTAAATGTGAACTGTGTACTATCTATCTTTGTACAACATTTATCCTCAGGTTGCCACTGGAGTCCTCTTCCACTCCTAGTGTGTGAATTCCATGAATAAAACAATAAAAAATGTTTACTGTTTTTTTATTCTAAATGTAATAGATTTATATATATATGGATGTTAGAGACCTTGCACTCCTCCATCTTCCATTTGAGGATGCCCCACAGATGCTCAATTGGGTTTAGGTCTGGAGACATGCTTGGCCAGTCCATCACCTTTACCCTCAGCTTCTTTAGCAAGGCAGTGGTCGTTATCATGTTGGAATACTGCACTGCGGCCCAGTCTCCGAAGGGAGGGGATCATGCTCTGCTTCAATATGTCACAGTAAATGTTGGCATTCATGGTTCCCTCAATGAACTGTAGCGGCAACACTCATACAGCCCCAGACCATGACACTCCCCCCACCATGCTTGACTGTAGGCAAGACACACTTGTCTTTGTACTCCTCACCTGGTTGCTGCCACACACGCTTGACACCATCTGAACCAAATAAGTTTATCTTGGTCTCATCAGACCACAGGACATGGTTCCAGTAATCAATGCCCTTAGTCTGCTTGTCTTCTGCAAACTAACTATTTGCAGGCTTTCTTGTGCATCATCTTTAGAAGAGGCTTACTTCTGGGATGACAGCCATGCAGATCAATTTGATGCAGTGTGCAGCGCATGGTTTGAGCAGTGACAGGCTGACCCCCCACCTCTTCAACCTCTGCAACAATGCTGGCAGCACTCATACGTCTATTTCCCAAGCACAACCGCTGGATATGACGCTGAGCACGTGCACTCAACTTCTTTGGTCGACCATGGCGACGCCTGTTAAACCGCTGTATGGTCTTGGCCACCGTGCTGCAGCTCAGTTTCAGGGTCTTGGCAATCTTCGTATAGCCTACACCATCTTTATGTAGAGCAACAATTCTTTTTTTCAGATCCTCAGAGAGTTCTTTGCCTTGAGGTGCCATGTTGAACTTCCAGTTACCAGTATGAGAGAGTGAGAGCA
The DNA here is from genome assembly GCA_027422405.1 of Ptychobarbus kaznakovi. Lineage (NCBI taxonomy): Eukaryota > Metazoa > Chordata > Actinopteri > Cypriniformes > Cyprinidae > Ptychobarbus > Ptychobarbus kaznakovi. The sequence goes on from JAPDDN010000499.1 coordinate 40,518, forward strand.
ATAACACCAAATTTAACTCACCTGCTCCCCTTTCACACTTGAGACCTTGTAACACTAACGAGTCATATGACACCGGGGAGAGAAAATGGCTAATTGGGCCCAATTTGGACATCTTCACTTAGGGGTGTACTCACTTTTGTGGCCAGCGGTTTAGACATTAATGGCTGTGTGTTAAGTTATTTTGAGGGGGCAGTAAATGTACACTGTTATACAAGCTGTACACTCACTACTTTACATTGTAGCAAAGTGTCATTTCTTCAGTGTTGTCATATGAAAATATGTAATAAAATATTTACAAAAAATGCCAGGGGTGTATTCACTTATGTGAGATACTGTGTTTATAATATATATATATATATATATATATTTACAGATGCATCTCAATAAATTAGAATGTCTTAGAAAAGTTCATTTATTTCAGTAATTCAACTCAAATTGTGAAACTTGTGTATTAAATAAATTCAATGCACACAGACTGAAGTAGTTTAAGTCTTTGGTTCTTTTTATTGTGATGATTTTGGCTCACATTTAACAAAAACCCACCAATTCACTGTCTCAAATTAGAATATGATGACATGCCAATCAGCTAATCAACTCAAAACACCTGCAAAGGTTACCTGAGCCTTCAAAGTGGTCTCTCAGTTTGGTTCACTAGGCTACACAATCATGGGGAAGACTGCTGATCTGACAGTTGTCCAGAAGACAATCATTGACACCCTTCACAAGGAGGGTAAGCCACAAACATTCATTGCCAAAGAAGCTGGCTGTTCACAGAGTGCTGTATCCAAGCATGTTAACAGAAAGTTGAGTGGAAGGAAAAAGTGTGGGAAAAAAAGATGCACAACCAACCGAGAGAACCGCAGCCTTATGAGGATTGTCAAGCAAAATCGATTCAAGAATTTGACTTCACAAGGAATGGACTGAGGCTGGGGTCAAGGCATCAAGACCCACCACTCACAGATATGTCAAGGAATTTGGCTACAGTTGTCGTCAGAGGCGTCTTACCTGGGCTAAGGAGATGAAGAACTGGACTGTTGCCCAGTGGTCCAAAAACCTCCTTTCAGATGAGAGCAAGTTTTGTATTTCATTTGGAAACCAAGGTCCTAGAGTCTGGAGGAAGGGTAGATAAGTTCATAGCCCAAGTTGCTTGAAGTCCAGTGTTAAGTTTCCACAGTCTGTGATAATTTGGGGAGCAATGTCATCTGCTGGTGTTGGTCCAATGTGTTTTTTGAAAACCAACGTCACTGCACCCGTTTGCCAAGTAATTTTGGAGCACTTCATGGTTCCTTCTGCTGACCAGCTTTTTAAAGATGCTGATTTCATTTTCCAGCAGGATTTGGCACCTGCCCACACTGCCAAAAGCACCAAAAGTTGGTTAAATGACCATGGTGTTGATGGTGAAGCAAAAGGAGCCCCTACGAAGTATTGAGTACACATACAGTAAATTAACATACTTTCCAGAAGGCCAACAATTCTCAAAAAAGTTTTTTTTATTGGTCTTATGAAGTATTGTAATTTGTTGAGATAGTGAATTGGTGGGTTTTTTGTTAAATGTGAGCCAAAATCATCACAATTAAAAGAACCAAAGACTTAAACTACTTCAGTCTATGTGCATTGAATTTACTTAATACACGAGTTTCACAATTTGAGTTGAATTACTGAAATAAACGAACTATTCCACAACATTCTAATGTATAGAGATGCACCTGTATAATTATATAATTATATATATATATATATATGTGTGTGTGTGTGTGTGTGTATATACATGAAGAGTTTATTTGCAAAAAAACAGATAACTATTTCTTCTTTCAAAAATCATGTTTTTAATGTGTTTTATTGTTGTTGTTTTTTTCTTTTTACAATCAAAAGTTTTTTTTATTGAGGTTAATTGGAATGCACGATAGAAAAACTCGATTTTAGAAAATTGTTAAAAATAGACTTATCTGTTTTTCCAAATAAACTCTGCACACAAACACACACTTATCATATATTACTTAAAATATCAAAGAATCATGCCTATATATATATATATATATATATATAGGCATATATATAATATATATATCTGTATCGTCCCTTGTCAGTGTCGGGTGCTTGCTTGGCCATTTATTGTGATTAACAGGAAATGTGCGTGAATTGGAAGTATTTTGTTAGATGGGTATAAAAAGCTTAGTTTACCCGGCAGGGTCGCGGCAGCCGTTGTGTGAAGCCTTCCTTGCGTGAAGACATTTAAAGACCATCGACTTACCGTGCGAATTCCGGGCAACACCGGCAAGGGATATAAGTATCGCTTTTATTTTTATCCTCTTTCTTACTGCTTGTTTCACTTCTGTTTTATTTTTATAACTTTCTTAATGTGTAAGTTGTTGTTTGTTAGCATGTGTTTTTGACAGTTTCTTTTTTTAATTACTGATAACAGCCGTGATTTATCTATTTTAATTTTACATAAATTATGTATGAATTTCATGTCTTTATAGGTATTTTCTTTAGTTTTAGTTTTATACATTAATTTATTTTAGTAACGTTACCACATACCATGGAAATGAAATACTATATATATATATATATATATATATATATATGGGTGTTTGGCAGTGTCATGTTAGAATCTTTTTATACTCATACCTTTGGTTGTTTTAAAATATTTGAAATGTTTAATACTTAATTTTTTGTTTTCTTTAAATGTTTAAAAAGTTTTGAAATGTTGTTGTATGCTGTCTTTTATTTAATTTCTCAATTTTCTTAAATGTGTGTGTAAAAATTTATAGATTGTAACTTATAGTTTTATATTTTTTCTTATTTGATGCTTTGGATAAAAGCGTCTGCTAAATGACTAAAAGTAAAGTAAAAGTAAATATATATATATATATATATATATACTTTATGGTGTCAAAATTAGTGCGTTAACGCAGGAGATAATTTTTTTAGATTAACATGTAAAAAATATTTAATGCAATTAATGCAGGTGCGGGGCTAGGATTGGCCACCCCTATCACAACTGCTGCCTCTGTCTCTTTTTTTCTTGAAAAAGATTGCGTATATTTAGATGCAGAACGTCTTTATGAGCACATCAAACAGGAGACGTTTCAGACGTGCGTTCTAACGTCGCCTCCACGCCAGGCGCAAGTCAAATGAGCGCGGAAAAGATACTGTGCTCATAGCGTGCGCTCTTCAAATGCACACACAAAGGTGAAGGCGCACGCTGTAGCCTGTATCATTTCATAGCAAACAGCGAAAGAAACTACATGCATGCAATGTTCTAGTTATGCCATCAGTTAAGGCATGAAGTTACCAATAAGGCGATTAAAGCTGCCTTAAAATGATGTGCATGCATGCAATATGTTATATATGCGTCACATTTAAGAACATGTCTCTGAAATGGTTTTAAAAACTGTCCTGAGGCACCCCAGCACGGTCTACCTCATCTAACACTCCCGATTCAACTCGTTCGCTCATTAGTAGAGACTTTAAGACCTGAAGTGGGTCAGAAAAGGTGATGAGAGTTGAGAGAAAATAAGATGCATGTCAGATCCAATATTTCATCCCAACCACACACTGTAACTGATAACTGGCAATGAGTCTTTCACATCACTGTGGAGGAATTATGGCCCACTCTTATTTGCATAATTGTTTTACATTCATTGTCATACATTCAGAGGTGAACTGGTGTGTTTGGAATCATTGTCCTGCGGCATAACCCAAGTGCACTTGAGCTTGAGGTCACAAACTGATGGCTGGACATTCTCCTTCAGGATTGTCTGATTGAGTGCAGAATTCATGGTTCCATCAATTATGGCAATTCGTCCAGGTCCTGAAGCTGCAAAGCAGCCCCAGACCATCAGACTACCACCATCATGTTTGACTTTTGGTATGATGTTCTTTTTATGAAATGCTGTGTAAGTGTTACGCCAGATGTAACGGGACACACACCTTCCAAAAAGTTCAACTTTTGTCTCATCAGTCCACAGAATATTTGCCCAAAAGCCTTGGGGACAATCAAGATATTTTTGGCAAATTTGAGACAAGCCTTTGTGTTCTTTTTGGTCAGCAGTAGGACAACAGCAGGACAACTGTCTCTCTCTGAACGTGAGCAAAACTAAGGAGAGATCGTGGACTTCAGGAAGAGACAGCAGCAGCCCTACACTCCCTTATGATCAGTGGGACCCTGTGGAGAGGTGAGTAGCTTCAAAGTACCTCGGTGTAAACATCTCCGAGGACCTAACTTGGACTACACACATTCAACACAGGTTAAGAAAGCCAGGCAAAGACTGTACCATCTGCGACAGCTGAGGAAATTCAGGTCTCACCAGCTATCCTGAAAACTTTCTATTCTGGGCCATAGAAAGCGTACTGACTCAGTGCATCCAGTGTGGTATGGAAATTCCTCAAACCAGGACTGCAAAGCTCTACAGAGAGTCGTGCGCCTGGCTGAGCGCATCTCAGGGTCTGCTCGCCCCCTCTGCAGACATCTACCTCAAACGCTGCAAAGCAGAGCTGCAAAAATCATCAAAGACTCAACTCACCCCGGTAACCATCTTTTCTGTTTACTGCCATCTGGCAAGCGCTTCCGGAGCATGATGGCAAAAACTGAGAGACTGAGGAGGAGCTTCTTCCCTCAGGCCATCAGGCTCCTAAACACAAACCCAGTCTCATAAACATTCACAAGACTCATTGTTTAACTGTAAATATTCTCATATTCTCAAATATTGCTGCTTTATGTACAATACCCTGAACAACCCCGCTGCACATCCTCTTATTCACACATTACTATTTATTAAGTCCAGTACACTGTTTTTTGCACATCTTATTGTTTTTGTGGTGCACATCTTATTGTTTTTTGCACATCTTATTGTTTTGCACTTTTTATTTAATTGTGCATATTTTACTCTTTTTTCTCTTCTTTACCATATATATGCTCTCGTGTGTTTACTTTATATAAATTGTTATTTTATTATTTGTGCACTGTCCACTGAGCGGACCTGATTCGATTACATTTCACTTCTAATTATACCCTGTATAATTTATTATGTGACGAATAAAGAAACCTTGAACCTTGAACCAGTAGAGGTCTTCACAAACCCAAAGAGACCCGTAAATATGCCGACCCGGCCCGGACCTGCATTTTATTTCAAAGTGGGACCCGAACCTGTGCAGACCCGATTAATGACTTAAATGTACTACCCGGACCCGACGTGGACCCGACCATTATTCAAAAGTTGGACCCGAACCCGGCTGGGAAGACACAGACCTGACTGCACCTGTCCCGATCAGCACATATTGCACAGCAAATGCTATTGTCAATAAACAAGTTTTCTTTTTGTTGCCTTAACTACTGTTAGTAGCCCTCTCACTGACTGTGATGCATACAATCCTCTTTGACATTGAATTTCCATCCATGTTAGGCTGTTCCTCTCTCTTGCTGTCTGAAAGATTAGCCTTCTTAATCCACTCATGTTCCAGCTTTAAACGTCTACTTGCTGTCACAGAGACGGATGACTAATGCAACTTTGTAGGTTTGTTTTTTTTTAATTCCGTGTCAACTTCGACTGTTATGCTTACCCTTTTGAACTACAATAACGATACTTTTTGTTGGTTGTATTTAGATATGGGCACAAATACATTCAAGTGTATTTAAAATAAAAATACTGTGTAGAAAAATGTATTTAAATACAAATGCAAAATACTGTGTGGGAAAATGTATTTAAATACAAATACAGTATTTTGTATTTTGAAAATACACAAAATACATTTGAAATTGGCCATCCAGTGAGTAACACTATTAAGGCCTGTTTACACCAAGAACGATAATTATAAAGATAACTATGTTAATGTATTCTAAGTATACAATACAGTTGTTTCATCTGTCACTTTAAATGCTCAAGTGTAAAGCAGAAATGATTCTGATTGCCTGTCAGTGTTTTATCATTCATCATTTTTTTGTGCTGTTATGGTCATAGTTGTGGTGTGCTATCAGCTATTCACTTAGATTTAGGATGTACTCACACTAGGGGATCTGATCCATGCTTGAGCATGATTGACCCCCAGAGTCCAGTTCATTTCACAAGTGTGACTGCTCTGTACCGTGTCCAGTGCGGTTCATATAACCATGCCCTGTCCCGCTTGAAGAGGTGGCACATATGCGGTACACATGTAGTGATCTCTAACCACGCTGAAGCATGGAACAGTTAATTTACTATTTTTGTATGTGCTATTGTTATTATGACAGCAAAAATCTTTATTACTACTTGGATATTACACTTTTCAATTCATTTAATTTTGAGTAGATTTAGATTTATAATGGGTCTGGTTCTCATCTTATTGATGAACAGGTATTGTAGTTTGTGAGTAAAGCTTCAAATTCCCCATTATCCTCAGCTGCCTCTGTAATAATCCTGTGATATCTGTCTGTTAGCGAAAGGACAATTGTGCTTGGGCTTGGTACAATGCAACTGTGCCTAGTGTATGTATACCCTTAAATTTTTTTTAAGTTTATATATTTATTATTAGCATTATAGTTATCTTTGTCTTGGGGTACACACACACGCAGGAAGCTTCCTATTACTCATTTATCCATGTTTATTTATCGCTCTGACTTGTCAATAGCTCCTGCCCACTAAAAGCTCCACAGATATATTTGCAAACCATGATGATATATAAACAATATAGAAAAAGTTCAATCGATTTACACTTTATATCATTGCCGACATATATATTATATTGTCATATCGCCATAGCAAGCAGTAATGATTAAAGTTTAATGAACACATTTTACAGACGCTTTTATCCAAAGCGACTTACAGTACATTAAGGCTATACATTTATTGTCAGTATGTGTGTTCCCTGGGAATTGCACCCACGACCTTTGCGCTGCTATTGCAATGATCTACCACTGAGCCACAGGAACACTAACTAGCTGAGCAAAAAAATTGCACCCACGACTTTGCA